>JADRCD010181663.1:0-10331 GCA_019843815.1 Montemys delectorum
ACACACACACACACACACACACACACACACACACAGAGGACATGGAAGAATATGCCCAGCAGAGCTTGGGGCTTGGTGAATGTCTCCTACTCCCCAGCCCTGCTGTGGCTGCTGCTAGTCCCAAGGTCAAGCGGAGAGGGACATCAGGTAATAGCATTAGGGAGCAACATCCCTACAGTGCGTCATGTTAGGATTTGTTCTCCCAGAAGTAGGTCAGGGGGAGAACTGCGGGGAGATGAACCAAAGGAAGAGATTATGTTTACAGGAAGAGACTCTCGAGAACTGTAATGAAGGTTGAGAGCATCTCCAGCGACAAAGGCCATGAAGGAATGTGTGTGTGTGTGTGGGGGGGGGGCTTTTACAGGAAATGAAGAAAAAAAGATCTTGAAAAGTTGCTAACATTCCAAGTTTGAATAGAGACAATACTGTTTTTCTTAGTCTAAATTCCAAGTCATAGAAGGTGTTTATAATGTTCACTATAAATAACTGGGAACAGAAGGACATGAAAATAACCAAGTCTGTGCCCTGTGACTGCAGGTTCATGATCTCACGTAGTGTCTTCATAGGCATGCCTAGTTTGAACAACTGGGACATGGAAGGGCTGCGGAGATGGCTTAGTGGGGTAAGTAGAGGTGCCTGCTGCCAAGGCTGGCAGCCTGGGTTTGATCCCCAGAACCCACACGGTGGAAGGAGAGGACAGACTCTCAAGAGCTGTCTTCTGTCCTCAGTGTGTGTGGCATGCTCATGTCCATACATACACACACAGAGTAAAAAATAAATGCCAGAAAAAATTTGTGAGGTGAGGCTGGGGATGTAGCTCTGTTGGTAGAGTGCTGGCCTAGTATGCCCAAGACCCTGGGCTCAGTCCCTAGCACTGGCATAAAATGCAGAACAAAAATAAAATGTTCCTGGCATTAAAAACATATATGAGTGTTTGAAGTAGCATTATTCTTAGGTAAACAAGGGAAACAATTCAAATGCCCATCAAGGGAAGAGCAGGCAAAGAAAGCATAGAGTGTCCGTGCAGCAGGCTTACTATTTAGCAGTAACGAAGTCTTGGCCCTGATTCTCACTGCAGGATAATGAACACCAGAAACACCTTTGTGTCTAAGGACAAAATGTTCACATGGTACCATTACAGGAGTGTCGGGGCACACAAGACTAGTGAGAGCTCATCCGTGGATGATGAGAGGGCAGCGAAAGGAGGGCCAGATAGCTCCATGCCTATGGGAATGGGGGACAGGGTTGGGGTACTCTGAGTTAAATTACAGTGAAGACAGCATGCCCATCCTTGTGCATACATGAAAAAAAACCACCCAAACATTTTAAATGCTGAATTTCATATTGTGGGCATTATTATTATTTTTTTAAATATGGAACGCTTCACGAATTTGCGTGTCATCCTTGCACAAGGGCCATGCTAATCTTCTCTGTATCGTTCCAATTTTAGTATATGTGCTGCCGAAGCGAGCACAGCATTATTTTTTTTAATGTGCAAAATATTTGTGTAGTTATCCTTCAAATGAGGTTAGTCAGGCAAGTCTCATGCAGAAAGATGTTACACAGAATCATTTGTCAGAGTCAGAGATTAAAACTACAATGTGACACTATTAGCTATACCGGAGAATTCCTGAAACTTTTTATATTTAGTACATGTAGAGGTCAAAGAACTTTTGGTAGTCAATTTTCTCCTTTCACCATATGGGTCCTGAATATCAAATTCTGGTTCTTGGGTTTGGTCTCTTGGCTTTCTGAGCCATCTTGCTGGCTAGTCTAGAATACCTAAAATTTTAAAAAAATTGATATACAGGGGCTGGAGCGATAACTCAGTAGTTAAGAGCACTTGTTTTTCCAGAGGACTTGAGTCTATATTATGAGATAGACAACTGCTGTAGCTCCTGCTCCAGGGGACGCAACATCTTCTTCTGGTCTCCAGGCAACTACACTACTGTGTCTACCCCACACCCCAACATGCACATAATTAAAAATAAATCTAAAACAAAAACTTCTGATATACAAAACATGGGCAAGGATGTAGGAACTTTCATTGCTGGTGTGAGTATAAAGTGGTTCAACTACTATAGAGGATTGGCCGGCAGGACCTCTTAGTGACAAACAAACATATATAAAGAATTGCTGTGTGTGTGTGTGTGTGTGTGTGAGAGAGAGAGAGAGAAACCCAGAAATGCTACTCCTGATTATGTGTTCAATAGAAATACATCTTTATTTCCTAAAAAACCCCTAAGATCATCCATCATATCAGCATTGTTCACAAATAGTCCTAGGCCAGACATTTTGCATGTTCACCAGGAGTGGACTGGATTCAAGCAGCAGAATACAACAAACTGGGGCTGAGGCAGGAGCAGGTAGATCCCACAGACCCACTGTGGTAGCCCATCTGGTCCATCAGCTGTACTGAAGTGGGGTTTGGTTGTAGTTGGGGTGAAAACCAATTAAGCTATTTTAAAGATGTTTAATTTGTTTATTGATGCCAGCACTAATCTGTTTTTTTTTTTTAAATCTCTTTATAATTTTGAGGTAAAGTCATGAAGGTTGTAGAGAAATTAGAATTTACACAGACCAGGATAACCAGAACAAAACACCCCTCACTGTGCACCCACCACAGAGAAGCTCCATGATCTGGAGGAATCTAGATATTGCTGTAAAACTGAGAGCCCAAGTTCCCTGAGGTTAAAGAGTACATACCTTACAGAGCAATGGACGCCTGGGATGCCTGGGCAGAAACAAGGGAGGTTACTGCGGTGGTGTGAAGATTTGAGCCATTGGTCACCTAATCCCTTTATCTGGACTTGCAGCTCAGGGCCCGCTCCTCCCTATCCGCACACGCATGCTCACTCTGGGCCACTCACTACCTGCAAGCACACACTTGCTTCTAGAACACTCTGCCTCTTTACCTGATTTGGACTCCCCTCTTAACTCCCATAGATTCCTTCCTGGGTCCATTTCTTTGCTCCCTGCAGGAGACAGAATCTGATTTGGCCTTATAAATCTGCCTCTACTCCATGGAACAAGCCTGACATCCTTGTGTTGTGTGGTAAGAGCATCTCTCAGTGCTGACCTCCCTTCCAATCTTTGCATGAGTGATCTAGGCCATGGGTAAGTGCCTTCCCCTTTCTCCTGTGTACCAATTTGTAGGTATTGTCAAGTCTCCTGTCTCCAAACAAGGTCTTCTACACTTGAACCCTTGTCATCTCCATGGGATCTTGCCAATTGTCTCCCAACACGTAGCATACAGATGAAATGTAGAATAAGATGGGGTCCAGCCCTCTAGGAACTTACAGGGCAGCCAAAGGCCTGGCTGAGGTGACTGGTGTACAACCCAGGTAAGGGCTATAAAGTGGGCATCAATCTGAAGCCGAAGAGCCAGGACGCTAGCCTAGTGACTCCTCACGGGGTGGAGGAGGGCTAGAGTAGGCCCTGAGCCGAAACTCAGCCAACCCCATCCTGCAGCTCCCTCCTCTGATAGCCAGGGAGCCCCAGACACAGTCAGCACTCCTGACTTTACCCCCTCAAGGTTTCCATACCTCAGGTGATATACTGTGACTTGTGGGATTCTTTTGTTTGTTTGTTTTAAAGATTTATTTTACTTATGTGTATGAGTACACTGTAGCTGTACAGATGGCTGTGAGCCATCATGTGTGTGGCTGCTGGGAATTGAACTCAGGACCTCTGCTGGCCCTGCTCACTCCGCCCAGCTTGCTCCTGCCCTGCTCGCTTGCTCCAGTGTAATTCACTGTAGCTGTCTTCAGACACCCTAGAGGAGGGCATCACATCTCATTATAGGTGGTTGTGAGCCACCATGTGGTTGCTGGGATCCGAATTCAGGACCTTCGGAAGAGCAGTCAGTGCTCTTACCCGCTGAGTCATCTCGCCAGCCCGACTTGTGGGATTCTAACATCTTTCTGTCTGACCCTCAAGGAGGGACGAAGAGCTGTGCAGTGAGAAGATAGGTAATCTACAATGGTGGAAAAAAAATGGTGCATCCAATCTGCTCAATAATTTATTTTATTAAAGTGTTGTAAAGTTCTATTTTCATCATTTGGGAACAGTTTGAAAAGCCATCCCGTCAGCAGGATGGCTGCACATTAGTAGGTGGTTCTGCCAGACAATCACCCAAGCGCCCTAGAGAGGATCATACAGTTACTGCCTGTGATTGTCAGACTAGAGCGTGGTCAGGTTGCTCGGGGCACAGAGTGATGGGTCTCAGCTCTGGGTCAGGAGTGCTCATCAGAGGACTCAGTACTCTGAAGGGACGGAAAACAGTTCGAAGAAAGGAATAACTAGCTCTCACAAAAGCAGGGAAAATTAGATTTCTCAAAAGGAAGAACTTCCCCCAAATCTTCTGGGTTTTTGTTTTGTTTTGTTTTGTTTTCATGAAAGAAATTAAAAAGCATATTAGAACAATGATTAGAAAGAGGAAAAGAAACCACTTAATTTGCAGGTGTGTGCACATGTGTGCACATGTGTGCACATGTGTGCATGTGCGGTGCTGGGGCCAAACCCAGGCCCAACTGCTCTACCACTGAGCTCTGACCCCGGAGATAAATTTAGTTTGAAAAGAAATAATTGTATCTAAAAATTAAATGAGAGGTTATAATAACTATGTTGGGATGTTGGGTGATAACAATTTTTAAAAATTTTAGAAAAAATGATAAATGGCATAAGATAGATATATACATAAAATGCTTTGCATAGCATCATGGGAGACAGCTGAGGCATGGTTTTTCCTCCTTAAATTGCAATTCATCACAATCCCTGCTCTGGTGAATAACGGCATCCCTCTGTGGCATCTGCACTCAAGACTCCAGGGAACTCATGTCCATCTTCTCTCCTGGCTACAGTCTCCTGAGAAAGCCGAGCTTGAAGCTACTGGGGATCTGGGTCATCTCCAGGGCGTGTGGTGAGGCGGTGAAAGGAAATGTGACTTGAAAAAGATACTTGGTGTCCAGCATCAGCTGTGATGAGTCACCCCGGTTATTCAGAAGAGCCTGAAGTCAGAACCAACAGGAGGGATCAGGGAACAGGTGCATTCTGGTTTACCACTACGCCAAGGTCAAGAGTCAGGAAAACCCAACTGCTCTGTCTCCATCGGAGAACCCTAGCAATAACAAGATGTGACACCCAGGTGGTTCAGGACACAGCTGGGGGTGGGGCTGGGGGAGGGGCAGGGTGGGGAAACCTGATGTTTCAGCCCAAAAGCCCATCCCGTGGGACAGGCTGATTGTAAATCTGTTTTTAACCCCCTTTAAAAAGTTAGATTTATTTGTGTGTGTGTGTGTGTGTGTGTGTGTGTGTGTGTGTGTGTGTGTACATGTGGAGGTCAGAGGACAACTTGTGGGAGTTGGTTCTCTATATGGTTCTTCTACCACAAAGGTTCTGGGGGTCAAACTGAGGACTTTAGGCTTGGCAGCAAGCGCCTGTACTCGATGAGCCATCTTGCTGGCACTTTCTTTTCTTTTTTCTTTTTCTTTTTTTTTTTTTTTTGAGACAGGGTTTTTCTGTGTGGCCCTGGCTGTCCTGGAACTCTGTAGACCAGGCTGGCCTCGAACTCAGAAATCCACCTGCCTCTGCCTCCCAAGTGCTGGGATTAAAGGCGTGTGCCACCACACCCAGCTTGCTGGCACTTTTTATTCTCATGTATATGTCAAGGTTGAATTCTAAGCCCAGACATGGCTGGATCTCAAGTTTTATGTTTCTACTGAATCCATTTGCTTCTTTGTTATTTGAACATTTTTCTTGGTGTTAGGATTGCTTTCTACTCTTTCCATTTTAAAAAGTTGCCAAGTCTGGTGGTGCATACCGTTAATCCCAGCTCTCAGGAGGCAGAGGCAGAGGCAGAGGCAGAGGCAGGCAGATCTCTGAGTTCAAGGCCAGCCTGGTCTACAGTTCCAGTACAGCAAGGAACAGTACACAGAGAAACCCTGTCTTAAAAAAACAAATAAATAAATACATTTTTTAAAATTAAAAAATTTCATGTGTGTGCAGTACCCACAGAGGTCAAAAGGGGGCCTCAGATTCTCTAGAGCTGGAGTTGTAGGCAGTTGTGAGACTCATGACTTAGGTGCTGGGAACTGAACTTGTGTCCTTTGGAAGAGCAGCAAATGCTCTTTAATACTGAGCCATCTCTCCAGCTTTACATTACACTCTTAATAATTATGAGGACTCCAAAGAACTTTTGCATATGTGGGTCTAACTAGTGAGACTTTACCATATTAGTAACTAAAACAGTATTTAAATATTAATACATTAGTTAAACTGAACATGACATTTTTTTGTTAAAAAAATAGCTAAATTTTCAAAATGAAAAGCAAAAACAGAACCAAAAAGACAACACAGTGAGAAAGCAGGACAGTGCTCTGTTCTGTGAACCTCTTAATGTCTGACCTGGTGGGAGACTTTGTGGGACGCCTGCTTCTGTATTTAGTGTGCTGAGATAAATTGCTCTGGATTAAGTATGAGGGAGCCCTACTTCATACAGGTACAGCTTTTTTGCAGCCTCTTGGGAGGGTCTCCAGGATCCCCAAGATCCCCCTAGTTTACTGGAAGAGAACCTTTGGGGATGATCACAGAAAAATAGGTCTACAGATCTGCTTCCCCTGGGCTCTGCCCATTTGCTGTACTCCTCAAGATGAGCTGCTGAGTGACATGGCTCAGTGGGGGAAAGGCACTTGCTGCCAAGCCTGACGACCTGAGTTCAATCCCAGGGACCCATGAGATGGATGGAGATAACTAACTCTTGTAAGTTGTCCTTTGACCTCTATTCACACATTGTGGTAGTCACATACACATACTACACACACTACACACACACTCCCCCCCACCCCCCACGCCCCCTCTTTCTCTCTAAAAAAAAGAGCTGAAGGTCAGATCTTGGTTTATATGTTTCTATTCCTTCTTATCAGGACTGGAACAATCAAAAACCCACCTGCCTGCCCTCTTTGAGCTGGTGTTTTACGTGCTTGGCAACCATGCTTTAACCTTGGACTGCAACATTTTAATGGAACATCAGTGTCTTACGGAGTGTATCAGAGATCAGATTAACATGTTCACATAAAGATCTCACCTGTACTTTGCGAACGAAGGAGGGATTGACTCTTTTCTCGAAGTCATCTATAGGTGTGTATGAATTAAGGATCTTGATGATCTGTGAACATTACAGAGCGTGGGATCAGACCAAGAAAAAGAGCAAACGGTCCTGGACATTTAGGAGCCTTTAAGAACGACGCGTGGACCTTGAATACTATAATTTGTCTTTGGAGCCATGCGTTGTATGATCCCAAGAGAACACAAAACAGCATAGAGTACAGAGTGCAGCACAGACTATGCAACCACACGGTCAGATGCCAGTGCGGGACTCTCCCCTTCTGGCCTCCCAGCCCATGTTCAGTTTAGCGCACATGTACAGTCTTGAAGCCTGCAATCAGTATGTACCAAATAGTTGCCAGGAAAAAGAGAAGTCACGGAGGGTCAGTTGCGTCGCGCAGCAGGCTAAGCTGGGAAATGCCTCAGGATCTGCCCTTCAAGGTCCAGAGAGGAGCTAGGCCAGCCTGCTCACCTGCACCGCGGACAGGGATGTGCAACACTGGGCGATCTCCTTGGCATCGCTGTCTGTGGTCTTCTTAACCTGAAGCAACCAGGCTGCCTGAGAGAGGGGCTCCAGTGTGTCCTTGGCTAAGCTGTTCTGCAAATTCTTATCTTTTAGCCATTCTTCCAAGAAGCTGATGTTGCACCTGGGGAAAGCCAGAGGGACACTTCAGGACAGTGTCAAATCCCTCAGTGTGTCCTAGAGGCTGGCCGAGCTCACTGCATGCTTACAAGCAAAGTCCGGCAGTATCTCACTTAAAATAGTAAGGGATGGACCAGGAGATAGATTTTCGGATTACTGCCATTATCTATAAGACAGCAGTGACATAATAGGATAGTGCCAAAAGTGTTATGTAGTGGGAAAATGTTGATATGGTGATGGTGATTCTAAATGGGTTGTGAACACATAAGTATGTGCGCTTTGATTCCTTAGAACAACCACTAAAAAGCCACATAATAAATAAATTAGAAAGATAACAAAATATTCTAGTCACACACACACACACACACACAGAGGCAGAAAAAGGAAACCAGAGAAACAAAACCTAGGAGGATCACATAGAAAATAATATGGCTGGTGCTGGAGAGATGGCTCAGGGTTGAGAGAACTTTCCATTCTCGCAGAGACCTCTGTTCAGTTCCCAGCTGTTCACAACGGCCTAGAACTCCAACTGCAGAGAGATCATTGCCTCTGCACTGTACTCACATATACTTACCTTGACACACACACACACACACACACACACACACACACACATAACTGAAAAACAATAAAAAACAAATACAAGAAAGAAAATGACACAGAAGACAAACCTAAATATATCATGAATTACATTAAATTAAAATGATATAAATTTCTCAATTAAGAAGAACACATGGTCAGACTGGATTAAAAAATAAAACACAGGGGCTGGAGAGATGGCTCAGTGGTTAAGAGCACTGACCGCTTTTCCAAAGGTCCTGAGTTCAATTCCCAGCAACCATGTGGTGGTTCACAACCATCTGTAATGAGATCTGATGCCTTCTTCTGGTGTGCCTGAAGACAGCTACAGTGTACTTATATACAACAATAAAAAAATTGGGCCAGAGTGAGTGGGGCCAGAGTGAGCAAAGGTCCTGAGTTCAATTCCTAGCAACCACATGATGGCTCTCAACTATCTGTACAGCTACAGTGTACTCATATACATAAAATAAAAAAATAAGTCTTAAGGCTGGGCAGTGGTGGTGCACGCTTTTAAGCCCAGAACTTGGGAGGCAGAGGCAGGTGGATTTCTGAGTTCGAGGCCAGCCTGGCTACAGAGTGAGTACCAGGACAGCCAGGGCTACACAGGAAAACCCTGTCTCGAAAAACCGAAAAAAAAAAAATATATATATATATGACCTGGGCTGGAGAAATGGCTCAGCAGTTTTACAGAGAACCTGTCTTTGTTTGGTTCTCAGCAGCCACACGAGGCCCCTCACAATTGCCTGTAACTCCAGCTCTAGAGCCACGGTTCTCAACCATCCTAATGCTGTGACCCTTTAATATAGTGCTTCACGTTATAGTGATCCCAACCATAAAATTATCTCATAGCTCAGTGGTTAAGAGCATTGACTGTACTTCCAGAGCACCTGGCCTCAATTCCCAGCACCCACATGGAAGCTCACAGCTGTCTGTAACTCCAAGATCTGACACACTCACACAAACATAATGCAAGCCAAAACACCAATGCACATAAAAAATAAAATATATTTTTTTAAAGATTCATTTATTTTATGTTTATGAGTGCACTGTAGTTGTGAGCCTTCATGTAGTTGTTAGGACCTCTGCTCGCTCCGGTTGGCCCGCTCACTCTGGTCAACTCGGCCCCACTCGCTCTGGTCAACTTGGCTCCCTTAGTCCCCACTCACTCAGCCCCAAAGATTTATTTATTATTGTATATAAGTACACTGTAGCTGTCTTCAGACGCACCAGAAGAGGGTGTCAGATCTCATTACAGATGGTTGTGAGCCACCATGTGGTTGCTGGGAATTGAACTCAGGACCTTTGGAAGAGCAGTCAGTGCTCTTATCCGCTGAGCCATCTCACCAGCCCCCCAAACATAAAATATTTTTTGAAAATGATCTCATTGCTGCTTCAGAACTGTAACTTTGCTATAGTTATGAGTCAAATATATGATATGCAGGTTACCTGATATATTATCCCCACAGGGTTCACAAACCACAGGTTGAGAACCGCTGTTCTGGAGGCCTCTGATGCCCTCTTTTGGCCTGTGTGAGTACTGCACTGACATGTACATATTCCCCCATACAAGTAATTTAAAAACAAAGTTAAAAACAAACACCAAGATACTTGTGCGTGTTATCTACAAGAAATTCACCTCATCTATGCCATAAATATGTTAAAGGTAAATGGATAGATATGTTATGAAAATATTAATCAAACAAATCTGGAGTGGCTATAATAATTTTTTAAAAAGACTTCAAAGAAAAGAAAATTTCCAGGTAGGGAAAGCAGGGCATTATGTAATGACAAAAGGGCCAGTTCCTCAGAGCTTTGATGTTGTTATCTATTATCAGAGTTGCTGGGGAAAATTATTCTGATTCCTATTTCTAAGTGTTTAGCTGACAAAGTAATAATCTATGGCCTCAATGGAATAAAAACAACAGAAAGGTGACAAGAAAGGGGCTGTAGGATCCCAGGTGTGAACAAGGTGTGGGACTGTAGGGTCTCAGGTGTGAACAAG
>JADRCD010181663.1:10667-26021 GCA_019843815.1 Montemys delectorum
AACAAGGTGTGGGGGCTGTAGGATCCCAGGTGTGAACAAGGTGTGGGGGCTATAGGATCTCAGGTGTGAACAAGGTGTGGGATTGTAGGGTCTCAGGTGTGAACAAAATGTGAGGGCTGTAGGATTCCAGGTGTGAATAAGGTATGGGGTTGTAGGATCTCAGGTGTGAGCTAGGTGTGTGGCTTTTGGATCCCAGGTGTGAGCAAGGCATGGGGCTGGGGCTGGAAGCTAGAGTTTCGCATATGCTAGGCAGGCACTCCACCAATGGAACCACCTCCCCAGAGCCCTGCTTTGTCTCAGTTGAGGCCTGTTCAGGCTCACAGCCGTCTGCTTAGATGTGACATGGGCAGGTTTTTTTGTTTTCAGGTTTTTTGTTTGTTTGTTTGTTTGTTTTTCATTTCTCAATGATAAGCAAAAGATCTGCAAAGTCCCTTTGAGTGCTCCCTTGCATCTAAAACCTACAATATGGCGCCATGGGATTTTGCCTATGTGGTTTATGGGAAATCCAACTCCAGCTTTCACTAATTCTAAGAAGGCTTGATAGATTCTTTGCAGGGATTTCTAGGCTTAATATACCTCGCCACCTCCCTCAGATGACAGCATACACCCGTGGTCATTTCCCAAGCTCTCAGAGCACACATAGGTACCAACTGCCTGAACACATGCGCATATCCTAAATCTCTTCCTATGGTATGTGCTTCTTAGTCACAGGTCCATGGGTCCTCAATTTAGATAGGGTCCATGGTCCTTACAACTGTATTTGCCATGTCTTCAAAAGGGACCCCATATGCTTTCTCTGCATTCTGAATCCTCTTGGTTTGGATCGAACCCATCTCTCTACGGCAATCCTGCTGGGTCCTAACCACAGGTTGCCGCTTACTCCAGGCAGAGCCAGGGATGGAGCACTCCTTTGTCTCCATCCATCTCATGCCTGCAATGTCCCTCTTCCTCAAGCTTCTTACCCAGTACTCATCTCTCTGGCTTCCTGGGTACATCTGTCCTTACCTGCTTGTGACTGTTATTGGTATCTTAGACTACTACTTAGCTGTTTGAGCCTCTCACCGTTTTGCTGGAGACTCAGAATCCACAACACACTAATACGGTTCTCATAGGCTAAAGCATCAATTGGCAGTAGAGTATGAAAGCGTTAGTGCGCAGCCACCAACAAGCCAGCCAACACTCAGGGGGCTCAGTGGAGCCTTGCATGTATCCAGGGGAAGGTGGGGGGGGGGGCCCTGCATCGGGAGCATTTCTTCCAGCTGGCCTCTGCGGGGTGGGGCATTTTTTTTTTTTTACCTGATTTGCATGCCTTTCCTGCAGGAGCACATGTCCTTTCGCAGGAGGAGGCTGTTGAGGGTCACCGCCCCGACCAGGTAGAACAGCTGCTTGACTGCCTGCCTCACAATCTCGGGGTCCAGGCCATTCTGACACATGGTGCTGTAGAAGTAGCTCAGCTGCTGCAGGATGGACGTCATGGTGTAGGCATCTGTGTCATCGATGCTGGATGAGCGCTTCCGGAAACCAGTGGGCTTCAGACCGGAAATGCCCTGCAGACTTTCATATTCCAGCATGCCTGGCACTGCCGGAAGGGTGGAAGGCTCCTTACACAGGGGTCAGCCGGGCCGGACATTCCCTAATCTCATGTGTCTTTTCTCATAGTCAGTGGGTATAGTTGTGATAGAGTGGTTTGGTTAATCTTGGTTGCCAGCTTGATGGGATTTAGAACCACCCAGTAGACAAACTTTTGGGCCTGTCTGTGAGGGAGTTTCTAGAATTAGGTAAATGGAGGTGGGAAAACCCACCTTAAGTGTAGGTCAGCGGCATTCATGTACTGGGGTCTTGGACCAAATAAGAGGCAAAAAGCTATCTGAGCTCCTATGAGCATCTCTCTCTGCTTCCTCACTGTGGATGCAGTATGGCCAGCTGCCTCATGGTCCTGCCAGTTGGCATTCTTGCCTTGGTGGACTGTGTTTCCTTAGTATGTGAGCCAAAATAAACTCATACTTATGTTTCTTTTGACATAGAAACAAACAAACAAGAAGTACTAATACTTAAAAAAGGAACTGAATACATGGGGGTACCAGAATATGTCAGGACATGAATTGCAGCTTACAGAAGGGCAGGGGGACCTCCTGGAGGCTTGAAACAGTGGTCCCCATGGGAAAGAGAGCTAGATAACACCAAGTAGGTCGGGGTCTGGAATCATCAAATCCCAAGACATTTAAGTTTCAGAGAGCACAATAAAGGATACACAAATGTGAGTGGGATTTGAGGGTTTCAAAACTATTTGGTGCAGTCACACAAGAAACCAAATAGCACATAAAATAACTAGTGTAACTTCTCCACAGGTCTTCCTTCAGGAAAAAGATATACTTATACAAAAAAAAAGGTCAACTGTGTGCTATTATTTATAAAAGTCATTTTAATCAAGCTAAGAATTAAAATGTAGACATTTGCCGGGCAGTGGTGGCGCACGCCTTTAATCCCAGCACTTGGGAGGCAGAGGCAGGTGGATTTCTAAGTTTGAGGCCAGCCTGGTCTACAGAGTGTGCTCCAGGACAACCAGGGCTATACAGAGAACTCTGCCTCAAAAAACCAAAAGAATAAAATATAAAAAAAAAATAAAATAAAATGTAGACATTTATGGTGAGTACATCTTCTTAGTTTTCCGAGCTATGTTATCCATCAGTACGCATACCACGCATGCAGTTTCTATTTTAAAAAGTCTCTTGGGCTGGGATTGTAGCTCGGTTGGTAGAATGTTTGCCTAGTGTGCATGAAGCCTTGGTTTCAGTCTCAGTACTAAGCAAAACCAGGCATTATGGCATATACTTGAAATTCCTACTCTTAGGAAATACAGGCAGAAGAATCATGAGTTCAAGACCTTCCTTGGCTATATAGTTACATATCAAGTTCAAGGCCAGCCAAGACTATAGGAGACTCTGTCTCAAAACAAACAGCTTCAATACTATTATAAGAATCTCTCAGTCATTCATTCTCTTCTCACCTATTATCGGCTGAAGGCTGTTTTCCATCACAATGATGAACTGATGATAAATCCGTATCGCCACGTCACTGAGAATCTGTCTGTATTCTGTAAGATCAAAATTGTTCAAGCAGTTCTTATTCTGCTGTGGGCTGTTATACTTCATGAATTCCTGAAAGTAATTTGAGCACAAACATCAGAGTGCTGTGGGCGGGAAGGAAATTGAAATACTGCCTATATTAAAGATGTTATAAATCAGCATCTAGGGTAATTCTGCAGCTTAAAACTTACTGTTTGCTTTTAAATGAGTCTTAGCTTATTTAGCATGACAAAAGATAGCAAATTTATTGTATGATCTTAGTCGGTCACACCTGGAATCACAACACTGTCCCTGGAGCAGGAGCTACTCCATGTTTGCTCTGGCTTCTCATGTGGAGTAAAGACACCCTAAAAGCCACTTTGTTGCTCCAATTAAATGGAAAATGCCCCATGTGAAGCTTAAAGAAGAATACCTTTATGATATCAGTGCCTGGAGAATCGGGGTACAGGTGTCATTTACTTATGGGTCATGGGAGAATAGAGTCCTTCAGAGAGAACAGTTAGCAAGATGAACCAGAGGTTACATTTTGGGTCATCATATTGAAATTCACAGAATGTCCCATTCAGGAAGAAACAAGACTATCTCATCTCCTAAGGATTTGAAAACTTATTGATCAAAGCCTTACACTACGGCCAGTGTCTGAACTTCTTGGATTCTCTGGCAAGTAGTAACGTCTAGGCACATAACAGGAGGCAGATTGGCCTCCTGGGTGAAGAGGAAGTCAGCAAACTAGCTGGCATAGAGGCTGTGGGGAGTGGGGAGCAGAGCAGCGTGGTTACCACTGTGTGCCTCTGTGAGGCAGATCGTGACGTGGCCCCAGGAGGCCAAAAGTAGGACAAGCATGCTCCCTACCTCTTCTCCACTGTACTGCTTCAAGCAGTTGAGAAAATGACAAGTGTTGGAAAGCCAGAAGGACAGCATCTCCAAATCTTCAAAATGTTCCTTAGACAAGAGAAGACAATGTTGGGTGGGTGAAGCTGCACACACCTTTAATCCCAGCACTTGGGGCAGGGGGGGTGGGGGGGGAGGCAGAGGCTGGGAGATCTCTAAGTCTGAGGCCAGTCTGGATTACACATTGAAACCCTGTATAAGAACTAGCTTAGTTGGTCACTGCTGCTCTGTGTGCCCACGTGTATGTGGCTCCCTTCCCACAGAGAGCCAACTGTGGGTGGTCTAGCTATCTGGTCATTCTGACAAACACTGATAGGGAGCGACATTCAGCAGGCCAAATAGAGCCTGGGCCCGATGTAACTGTGTGGAGCAGGGCCGCCCTCCAACCTGGATGAGTCATTATGAGACGTACAAGAAGGGTCTCCATCTTCTCAACAGACTGCATGTGGGATTGGAGTGAGACAGAAGGGAGTCTCCACTATTGTACCTAACTTTACAAAGCCACCGACCTAATGAGCACATGGGTCTTCTTTTCTGGACTAGGAAAAATGGTAATGATAAGGTTTTAATTTAAAAAGTGTGTGTGTGTGTGTGTGTGTGTGTGTGTGTGTGTGTGTGTGTGTTGTTCTGGATGGTTCTGAGCCACCAGATTCTGGGAATCAAATCTAGGTCCTCTATAAGAGTGGCCGGAGCTCTTAACCACTGAGCTATCTCTCCAGCACGAATAATAATGTTTTAGGAGGGAGGACAATATACTTGTCAATGGAAGACATGAATAATTTTTCAGTTTCCCACTTCCCTTACTGCTACACTGGTGGATTACTTATCCCTCACACATGAAGGGGCAGAGGGGCGAGGTGGTAACTATCAGGCTGTATTCTCTTCATAAGTCTTTGAAGCCCACTGGCAGAAGCTCGCCCATTTGTCTTTCCTTAGTGGCTCTGCTTCTAAGGAAATCGCACTGCTCGCCAAAGGTCAGAGGCCAAGGGCAGACAAAGACTGGGTGCCTGGTCATTTCCCAGGACTGTTTCCAAATCAGACACCACACCAGGGACTCTCATCAAAGGCTACCCCCTACCTTAACCACATGCTTGATGCCGTTAATAGCACTGTTCATGAGAGATTTGAGCATGCTGGCATCGTTCAGGGAGTCTGCATAGCGCACGCACATGAACAGGATGTGAGCTGGCAGCCCGGGAATCATGTTCACCACCACACCTCGGGGCTTCAGGTCTGTAGCAGAAAGAAACTTGCTCTCAGCTGCGGCTGAGCCCTCCTCCTGGGACTGCTGGTGGATCGTGGGAGGGGGAGGGTTCCTGGCCTTTCTGTGCTTGGGCGAGCCTGAGAGCACAGATGTGTCTTCTCTCAGAGAAACTCAATCTGGGTTCTCAAAAGTACAGGGAAGCCATTGGCTCCCCTCACACCTCATTTGCAAAGTGATCCCACCTTTAAGAGTCCAGATAGGAGAAAGAAGTTGTAATTTTCCCTAGTGAGGAGGCTCTAGACGTGGGATCCCCAGTATAAGAAAGGAACCTAAGCCCTAGGCAACTCATTCCAATCCCTTTGATAGGGATGGGAGTCCCCAGAAGACACTAGCGACCAGCAGTACCGCAGAGGAGACAAGGAGATGTCAGAGACTGGAGATGTGCTTAGAGGTTAAGAGCACTGGCTGCTCTCGAAGAGGACCCAGTTCAGTTCCCTGCACCCACCTGGCGGCTCACACCCATTCATTATCTCCAGTTCCAAGGGATCTGAAACCCTTTTCTGGCCTCCACGAATACCAAGAGTGCACATGGTGCACATACATACATACACAGATATATATATATATATATATATATATATATATATATATATATATATGCAGGTAGACACTCATACACATTAAATAAATAAGCTAGTCTTTTAAAGAAGGATGTCAGAGAGAAAGAGCAACCAGGGATGAAGAAGAAAACCTCGCACGGAAGTGTGAAGGGAAAACAGCCCCTTCCAGCGCTGAGGTAAGACAATTGCAGAGAAGAGGCCTCTTCCCTGTGAGCGTGGGTTGGGTGGTGTTAGGGTTTGAAACGGAAATGCCCCTTATAAACTTAGGCTTTGAATATCTGTTTCCCAACTAGTGGTGCTATCTGGGGAGGCTGGTACCTAGCTAGTGAAAGGAGATCATTAAAGGTGGGCAGGTGGGTAGCCCTGGCCATCCTGGAACTTGCTCTGTAGACCAGGCTGGCCACGATCTCAGAGATCTGCCTGCCTCTGCCTCCCAAGGCCCGTTTCAGTTTAAAGAAAGCCCCCAATTCCCTGCAGATGTCTCTGTTTCCAGCTGCCGTGATGTGAATAGGTTTCACCATATATACTCTTAGCATCAGGAACTCAGCTGGTCCTCCATACCAAAATAAATCTTCCTTCCAGTTGTTTCTATCAGGCATTTTGTTAACAGGAATTGAAACGTAATCGCTAGCTCAGTACTCTTTTATTGGGACAGGGGGTGCTGAGGCAGGGTTTCTCTGTGGAGCCTTGGCCATCCTGGAACTTGCTCTGTAGACCAGGCTGGCCTCGAACTCAGAGATCTGCCTGCTTCTGCCCTTGAGTGCTGGGATTACAGGTGTGCCAAACCATGCCCAGGGCCGGGAGCTGTGTCTTCCATTTTGACCCTACAATTAGACTTGGGAGAAGGTTGGGGTAGTAGCTCTTAGCTGAGGACCATTTTGGTTCCCCAAAGGACACTGGCAGTGTCTGTAAACACAGCGGCTGACACCAGTTTCTTCTAGTGTAAGCAGAAGCAAGTGATGGGTGGCTGTGGTTTGCAGTGCAAAGACCCTCTCCCTCAACCAAGAATCGCTGGGTAAGTTAGTGCTAAAGCTGGGAAGCTCCGAGCTAGGGAAGAAGCCATGAAAGAAGAGAGACGAGAAAGGCCAGCCCTGCCCAGGACTTTGGAACTGCCTGATATTCAAGTTCTCAAAGAGAAAGCATAACCGAGCGATCCGAGTGTGACTACCAAGAATGAGGTTTTGAATGAGCTTCGCCTCATCTTCTTTCTTGTATTCCAGCATTCCAAGGTACTCCCTGGATCCTGAGGGCAGGTGCACATTGTTGGCTGCGGACAGAGGCAAGCGGTCAGCTACATACACAAAAACCACACTTCACGGTTTCATAGTGATGACACTATCCGAGTCCTCGCCACTCAAGAACTGCTGCAGCTTGCTTTTCATAGAGCTGCTTGATGCTTTGGATTTCTTCCTATATTGATTTCTGTCTGAGAGTATGGCCACTGCAGAAGAGGCCAATATGTCCTTGAATGAATCCTTTTGAGTGTCTGATGCGTCTCCAGCACATTGGGGGAGGGGAAGAAACCTAAGATAAATGCCTTGATGCTATCTACAGGGAAGGGTACAAGATGCAGGGAACATGTCTGAGGTTCACAGTCTTGATCACGGGGCGGGGGCTACCAATCTCCTATGGCTCCTATAGGAGCCATATAATCACAAATGTAGTGGTATTAATGCTGGGCTGCTAAGTTTGGGGTGATGTGTAACATTATAATGAATAACTGATACAGGCAGAAAAGAATTTGGTTTAAATGTTACTGAGTTGAAAGAAAATAGAGACAAACTGAATCTGGGGCTCAGGAAAAGAAAAGAGGGTTAGATGTGGGTTTGGGTAGGCATTATACAGAGAATGTAGCTCAAGGTTTTGTTCATCTATCCACCCTCTATCTATCTTCCATTCATCTACTCATTCACCTTTCACCCAGCCATTATCTACCCATTTATCCATCATCCATCCATCCATCCATCCATCCCCTATCAGCCATCTGTTATCTTCTATTCACACACCATCCATCTCTCCACCCATCGTCCATCCATTGTCTACCCATGAATTCATCCATTCACCAGTTCTAACAGTAGAAGCATAAAGGACAGGATACCCAGACCCAGTCCCGCTCTCATGGGGCAGATTGGCATGGAACATCTATTCCTGAAGAGGAAAGAGTTTCAACTCAGTTGAAGCATTTACAGGTCAGTAGCTGGGTCTGCCTCTATTTCAAATGTAAGATGAATGTGGAGTGCCTAAGAATAAAGGAGTTCTTCAAAGGAACGTGCATGGGAAAAGAAAGAGATGGTTGTGAGTCAGCCTGTGCTAGCAAGGCTGGGATGGAGAGGAAGCACTCAGAAGTGTGAAGAGCAGGAGATGACAACAGAAGACTGGCTCAGACATGGACTCCAAGGCAGAGGGAAGGAAGGCGGTGGTTCCTTCCCTTGGGTCTTATGGCTACACATGCCATTCAGCTGAGGTGACATGTTTGTCTTCTTCCTTTCTGTTTATCTCTCCTAACAAACATTGGGATACTCAGGGATCTGGTATCTATGTAGTCTTCAAAATGATTAATTGGATACTCCATTACAATTTAATTTTGAAAATGTGGAACTGACAGAGGAAGTGGAGATGTATTTAGTTTTGGGTGTCTCTTGAAATGAGAGTATGTGGTATGGGATGCAGTGAGCTTTGATGCCCCGAAGGCTCTTCAGCTCATCCCTAGGTCCTAAGCCTGACCTGTGGAGCCTCATTCTGTTGGGCTTTGTGTGCTTTGGACGAGGCAGTGCTCACACACTTCTGTACATAGTGCCTTACCTGAAAGCTCAAGAGAATGAGGCCATCCCCCCTTACCTTTTTCAATCATCTTGGTCAGAGTCTTGACTTGATCCTGTAGCTTTCTAATCATTCTGTCCTTCGTGTCTAACTCTTCCTCAAGATCCTACAGAAACCCAAAGAAACAAGGGCTTTTATCAGAAGCGTCTTCTTTGGCTTTGGCTTTGTTGATGGCTTTATGGAGCTGGATTTCACATATTATAAAGTTCACTGACATACATGATTTGCACAGCACTTGTTTTCTGTATTTATCCAGTTCCAGACATGTCCAACGTCCCCCTAAAGAACACTAAAGAACACTCCTAAAGAACACTACATGTGGGTTAGCTCAAAGGGTCAAGGGGCTTGCCTCCAAGACTGATGCTGAGTTCAATCTCCAGTATCCACATAGGGTCCTGCAAGTTGTACACACACACACACACACACACACACACACACACACACACACAGAGAGAGAGAGAGAGAGAGAGAGAGAGAGAGAGAGAGAGAGAGAGAGAGTCCTTGTTAGTTTTTTGCTAACTTAACATAGGCTAGAGTCATCTTGGAGGAGAAAACTTAATTCAGAAAATGTCCCCTCCAGACTGGACTGTGGGGACTTTACTTGATTAATGATTTATGTGGGATGGCTCACCCCATTGTAGTCTTTAACATCCCTGTAGTCCTGGGTGATACAAAAAAGCGTGCTGAGCAAACCACCAGCAAAAATCCAGCAAGCACGTTGGAGCATTTTTTCTGTCCAATCACATTAGGGCAGTGACAGGTCTGTGATTGGACAGGGATAGGGAGGCAGAGCTAGAAGTTTAGGGGTGAGGAGGAGGTCGGAGGAAGCAAGGAAAATCATGATGGAGGCGGATGAACAGGAAGACGATCCAGACCCTGCGTGGTTTTAAACAGCCACATGTAGCTAAGGTTTTCACAAGGTTAGAATAATTGGGTTAAAGCATTATCTTTATCATTTGGCTCTCAAATTATTGTATTGGCATCTTGTAAATTGTGATCTTATTGATATATAAACTTGATTGGATAATTAAGCCTTAAGAGTCATGTTTCTACTGGATAACTAGGCGCTAGGTAACTGATTGTGGGGTGTGGGGCGTTGCATGTAATCGAGATGATCTTGTTAGCTGGGAGAGAATATCAGGACCTCCCCCCCCCCCCCCCCGGACTATGGCCTGGTTGGCGAGCACCAGCACTAGAACAAAAAAGGGGGCCTGGGGGGGGGGGGGGGATTGGGGGGGGGGTGATCTTTTTAAATATTTCCTTCAACACAAGCAAGGTTCCTCCATGGCCTCTGCTTCAGTTTCTGCCATGAGTTCCTGCCCTGATTCTCGGCCCCCCCCCCATACCCCTGACAGCCTGTGATGTGGAAGTGTGAGCTGACATAAGCCCAAGTTGTTTTTTTTATCACATCAATAGAAATCTTAAATAAGAAATATACAAATGTAATTTGAAAAAAATTAAAAACACTGTAGCCTTTAGCTGCGACCCTCTAGTCTGTTTCTGTAGTCAGCAGTTTACTGTGGCTGTGGGTTTGTCTGTTCTAGATACTCTGAACCAAGGAAATTACACAAGACATAATATTATATTTCTGATACTTCCACATAGCAATTTTTACATATGGTTAGGATCTGTTTACAACTTTCTGCTCTATGGATATCGTACATCTTGATCTATATTCAAACAGACTTTAAAAATAAGAGCCTGGGAAATGTGCTCTTTGGATGTCAGAAGAGGGCGCCAGAGAGACTGTCCTGAGGTTTGGGCGTGGCTTTCCCTTGCCTTTTTCAGGTGAAGAGGTGGCCTCACCTAGCCTAGGCTTCACCCAGAAACCACTTATAAAGGGCATAGAGTGTTCCAGCTCTGGAAGTAACCGCCTGTTTTTGTTTTTGTTTTTGTTTTTGTTTTTTTCATTTTCTTTTCGGCAGGGTCTCATGTAGAGCAGGCTGTTCCCGAACTCCCTTCAGGGATGCCTTTAGCTTCTGATTTTCCTGCCTCGACCTCCCGAGTGCTGGGATTTCAGGCCTTCACCACCGCGCGCTCGCCCAGACTGTGCAGAGCTGGGGGTGGTAATCGCTCTACTGCTGAGTGCTTATCATCACAACCGCCTGTCTTTGAGATGAGGACACCGCACTCTGACAGAAGGCCTTCGGGTCAGCAGTTGTGCGGCTTACTCTGTCGGGAACGCCTTCAGGGCCCATCTGTCACTCGGCAACACCGTCATACAGGCAGCCAATCAAACTTCTCTTACCCTGTTTTCCAAAGAGAGCCGGGATGCCTCCTGTTGGAGAATACTCGCCACTTCGTCCTCAGCTTCTGGTTGCTTCTTGGGGAACCTGAGGGCCTCCTGCGGTTCTTGGATCGTACCCACCAGCCTCTCCTTCCCTTCGGGATGCATCTCACTCTGTGCTTCCATGGCCCTGCAGAAGGGATGTGGTGCTCTGGGCGTGGGTGTGAGCACCCTTCTCTTGGTGATTGAGGCAGGTGGAAGCGGCCTGGCCAGTTCCCACCGGAACACTTACTTGCCCTGCATTCTCTCCTCTTCACGTACTCGGTTCAGGTGGCTGAATGGCTCTTCCAGCTTTCCTATTATGAGAAACCTGTCAGTGCTGTGGTCAGCCATGTCTCTGTCTCATTTGGGGTTGCCATTATTTTCACAGATCTAAGGCTCTAACCCCTATCCAGCCAGTTATGTTTTGTTTGGTCTGAATAAGGTTTAGGTTTTTGTTTTTTGTTTTTTGCTTTTTCCTTTTATTTTTATTAGATACTTTCTTTATTTACATTTCAAATGTTATCCCCTTTCCTGGTTTCCCCTCTGAAAATCCCCATCCCATCTCCCTCCCCCTGCTCATCAACCCACCCACTCCCACTTCCCTGTCCTGGCATTCCCCTACATTGGAGCATCGAGCCTTCATAGGACCAAGGGCCTCTCCTCCCATTGATGTCGGACAAGGCCATCCTCTGCTACACATGTGGCTGGAGTATTTAGGTTTTTTTTATAAATCATTATTTAAGGATAACATTTTAATGGCTCAGCCGCTAAGAGCACTGACTGCTCTTCCTGAGGTCCTGAGTTCAATTCCCAGCAACCACATGGTGGCTCACAACCATCTGTAATGGGATCAGATGACCTCTTCTAGTGTGTCTGAAGACAGCTACAGTATACTCATATAAATAAAATAAAAACGTTTTAAAAATATTTTTTATTTTTTTATTTTTATTTTTTTATTTTTTATTTATTTATTTTTTATTTTTTATTTTTGGTTTTTCAAAACAGATTTCTCTGTATAGCCCTGACTGTCCTGGAACTCATTCTGTAGACCAGGCTGTCCTCGAACTCAGAAATCCGCCTGCCTCTGCCTTCCAAGTGCTGGGATTAAAGGCATGTGCTACCACTGCCTGACAAAGAATAACATTTTATATGAACATCTAGATTTCTGAGTTTTCTATGCAGCTTAACTCTGTGTTACCTGCAGGGCCCTAGAGACCATAGCTTAATGCCCCCAACACCATGGCTTCCCATGCAGTTCCTAGATGCTGGAGTTTGTAAGCAGGACCCGGATGATTCATGTTACCTTCCATCTTCTCAGCCTGCTCCTTCAGGCGGGATTCAAGATCCTGCTTCTGCCTCTCCAGCTCTGAAATCTGCTGCTTAAAGTCTGGGATCATCTTTGGAGGAGAGAGACGGATTAATGCCTGAGTCCGGATTGTTATGCTCTCCAAGACACTCACCCATCTCCTTGCTCAGCTTGTGGAATACTCAGGCTGTGTGAAAGGCCAGTTGAGGCATTTCATGGGGATTCATTGACGTTACACCCCACCCACTTCATCTGAAGACCTATGCAGTGGTTGCAAGAAACCCCAGCATGCACAGGAAGATCAGTTCTCTCATGGCTGTCTTGGGAAAGAAAGAGGTGCATTGTGGGAAGGGAAAGATACCCTGTGCTGAGCTGCTCCAATGCCTAGCAATACTACTTCACCTGGAAGAGGACACACGATCTCAGAACTTTCTGCAGCTGGAGTTGTCCAGGGCTCTCCATAAGCCATTCTCCTTTGTTTTTATCTCTTTGAAAGTTCATCCCTTCTACACCCAGACAGGTAAAAAGAGTTTTTTGTTTGTTTGTTTGTTTGGTTTTCGTTTTCTGTTCGCTAAGTTTAAATGAATACCAGGCATCTTGAAGCCTAAACACAGAATGCCTCTTAGTGGACCTCACTGTGGGTTCCTCATCAAGGTTTATCGCAGGAATGTACATAGCCTAGGAAGGAAGACCTTTACCTGCGCCATGGTTCCTGCTCCTGTAGACGCCCTGGGGATGTAGCCCTGAGAGTCCCAACTTATGGTTTGGCCAGAGGAGGAAGAAAGAAGCAAAGCCACAGCAGATAGTGAGCTGGAAGAAGTAGCCCCAGGGAGTGTGATCCTCTGCAATCCCAGAGGCAGGGGAGTAGCCAGCATTGCCACAAGTTGCTGAGAAGCACATAACAGAAATGGGGTGGCTGCAGAGAAAAAGAAGGACATGTGGAAGAGTGGTTAATGACTTTTGAGAAGACCCATCAACTCACAAAGAAATGGATGGGTTGGTGACCTCAAGATACCATGGATAAGAAATCATGTGTATGTGTGTATCTTGAAAGCATTGTGTGTGTGTATCCCAAAGGCATTGTGTGTCTGTGTGTGTATCTTGAAAACATCATGTGTGTTTGTGTGTACGTGGGTCCTAAAAGCTTTATGTTTGTGTGTGTGTACCTTGAAAGCATTGTGTGCATGTGTGTGGATCTTGAAAAGATTGTGTGTATATGTGTTTGTTTGGATCTTAAAGCACTGTATGTGTGTGTGTATCCTGAAAGCATCCAACAGGTACAAATGAGAAGAAAGGACCAGATAGACACAAGAAGAAGGGAAGGACTCAGGGATATCTGGGGGAATGAGCAGATGGACTGCCGTGACCATGTTTCCCCTCAAGAGCCACATTTTTGCCTTGATCTGTTTTTTGTTCCTTTACAGGAGTTTTGGGCTAGAGTTAAACACAGAAACATAAGCTCATTCACACAATTCGAACCCAAGACACAGTAATCAAACACTCTCAAATCTAAATGTGTTCTAGCCTGGGGACATTATATAGATTTATCTTTGACCTAGTTATTTATCACTAAAGAACTAGTTAAAATGAGATGTTTTGCTGCAGAGAACTGATTTTTGCTCCACCAGTGAATAACATCTTTGGGACAATGGTGACAAATAGGCCGTGGTGAGGCCATACCATGTTTTCTGATGTCAGCCTGGTGACTTCATGCCGGATACTTTCATTGATGTCTGTCTCTTCTCTGAACAGCTTCTGCAGGTGGTTGATTTCTTGGCTCAGGTGCACGACTTTGAAGTTCAGACCTTCGATCTCTTTTTCATAGCAATCCTTCTGAGACTGGAAATGGCTCTCCAGAACACTGTTAAAGGAAGGGTGGAGGAATAAACCTATGGTCTCTGTGTTGCTGGACTGGCCACAGAGAGTCAGCATTTCACCCTCAGGACCTAAAACTGACAATGCTTTTACAGAGACAGAGGGAACTAGGAACTATAATCGAAAGACTCTCGCTCACCATTATAAAACTGTGTGTGGGTTAATACACAGTTAATGACAAGGAAGTTTCATTTTAGAAGTAGTTCAGTTATGTTTTACAGTTAATAGTTGAAACTCTCTATTCTGTGTGATATAGTTATGATTATGTGTCCCTACACACTTGGACGATTCACTGAGAGTACAAGATGGGACCCTAATGTGAGCCTTTGGGGGATCCTGCTGTGTCACCACACAGTAATGTGAGCTAGTGGCACTGGGGAGGTTGCATGAGCTAGTGAAGGGATGTTTGAGAACTCACATGTATGTACAAAGTCTATGGAGGGCAGAAGAAGCCATCAGATCCCCTGGAGCTGGGACTATAGATGATTGTGAGCAGCCATGTGGGTGCTGGGAATCTAATGGACCTGGGTCCTTTGAAAGAGCAGTCAGTGTTCTTAACAACTGGCCATCTGTGCAGTACAGATTTTGTTTGATTCTTGATAGAGGGTCTTTAGCCCAGGCTAGCCTCAAACTTCTTAGGTAGTTAAGAATAATCTTGGATTTCTCCACTGTCTTTATTTTGGAGTGCTGGAGTTCAGGGTGTGCCTCACACACCCCATTTATTCAGTATGAGGGATAGAAATCAGAGTCTTTTGCATGCTGGGTAAGCACTCTTGTTAACTGAGCCAAATCCTCAGCCCTGTACCCACTTGTTAGCAAACACTAGGCCTCCTCATTTGGCAACTGGCTGAATTCTCAGAGAAGTCTTTCTAGGGGTTATTAGATATCTCGACCATAAGAATTTACTTCACGTGTCAACTCTAAGCAAGGTGAACTTCTCAACATTATATTTTCTCTGGAAAACCAAACCAAACCAAGCCAAACCAAACCAAACAGACAAGCCAGAATCTTAAGGGAATGTCTAACCGAGTTGCTTTCTTTAGCCCTTCATAGGCAAACCAAAGTTCTCCATCTTCATTTAAATGTTCCAGATCTTCCACGGAGAGCCTGGAGAACAAATAAAAAATTCACAAAACAAAGAAGCCTTGCCCATGCTTTATATGGTTTGTATATGTCATTTCTACAGGACGGTTCATCTTGCTATATGAAAGATTATGTATGTGTTTATATGTGAGTATGTGTGTGTATGTGTGTGTGTGTGTGTGTGTGTGTGTGTGTGTGTG
>JADRCD010181664.1:6154-21724 GCA_019843815.1 Montemys delectorum
TCCTCCTCCTCCTCCTCCTCCTCC
Organism: Montemys delectorum; assembly: GCA_019843815.1. Taxonomy (NCBI): domain Eukaryota; kingdom Metazoa; phylum Chordata; class Mammalia; order Rodentia; family Muridae; genus Montemys; species Montemys delectorum. The sequence continues at coordinate 6,179 of JADRCD010181664.1, forward strand.
TCCTCCTCCTCCTTCCCCCTCCCACTCCCCCTCCCCTGCTTTGTCCTCCTCCTCCTTCTACTTGACCTCTGTTTTTAAGTTTGAAGAAAAGATGTGGAGCTGGGGAAAGTACTCTTATTTAAAGACAGATGGATGTTTTCCTCAGACAGTTTATGAAATTCCCATTCTTGGTTCTAGAATCCATCCCATGACGATACTAAGTAGGATGTCTCTTTGCTCTCAATTTTCCATTTAGACTTCATTTTGGAAAAACCTGAGGGAGGCTAACCTACACTAACTTGATCTTCTATAGGAAGGGAGAAGTCTTTCTTTTCTGTCATGGAAAGCAACTGCTCTTCCAAACTCATACGTAGCTCTATAATAAACTCAGCTTTAGGTAACACATCATCAAAACCTTGAAATGCTTCTCCTATTTCTGGTTTTAGTGCTATATGATTTCATACAGTGTTTGCTTTTCTCCTCAAGGCAGATTAAGTTGCAAGATGTTTATGTTGTTGTTTATCTTGGCATCAACTATATGAGCATAGCAGTTGACATGGAACAAAGGGCAAGAAACATTCAGAAAATCTATTTAGCTTGTTTTATTTAAAGAAAAGGTAAAAGAGAACTGCTAGTGGACAATGATGCATAGACATAATTTGGGAAATTGAAATCTGCTACCTGTATAAAACTATGAATTAACTAAGCCATCTTTTCCATCTAGCCCATAGAAAGTCTTTGTGAATTCACACTTCCTCAAATCCTGAATATAGCTGGACTTCCTGTAAACAAATTCAAATCCCGCTTTTTTTCTTGAAATGTTCAAATTTATTTATCTCTCACGTGGTGGAGTCCCTGTTCACCCAAAATGAGAGTCAGTCTTCCTAGATAAAGACACAAATAAACTTACATAAAAGCAACAGATGTCTCAAGTCACCTTTTACCAATTGGGGTGTGTGTCTGTGTGTGTGTGTGCAAGAGAAACAGTTCTATGTTAGAGTGAATGGAAACACTGTCACGAATCCATAGAGTTGAAGTTCTGTGCAATTAAACTTATCACAATTTAGGTTTTATGATTTCAACTGATATTTGTCTTTAAATTTAAAAAGTAGTACTAATGAAAGAATATATCACATAATTAAATATAAGAAAGTGTGTTTTGAGGTGCCTTTGGGTCTGGCATCTAAGAATGTTCTTTGGTTACTTTTGATTCATCTGATCATTATTGCCGTAATCTTTTGTACCTCGATTCTTGTTGCTAATGAACTCACTTTCTCAGCAGCCAAGTAACATGATCACTCCCATTCTTCTTTTAAGAAAATGAAATAAAGTATGTTTAGAGAGTTCCATGGACAGTTTCCACTTAGTTTAGAGAGAATCACACAACTTAAATGTAAATCTAAATGTAAATCTATCTGTATATTTTGGCACCTCCTATATTAAACACTTTTATAATATTAGAACATTATAATGGAATATACATATATACACATTATACCAGTTTTACTTTTTTTTTTCCTCACTCTATACTCTTTCTAACTCTTCAATTGCCTGTTGCTGAGAACTGCTTGTAACATAGAATGAAATACTTGGAGCATGGCTGAGGTTCAGAATGCTAAGGACTAAAGTGTTCATTAATGATTTGTAGAATCATCTTTTTAAGGTTAGCATGAATAGATTTGTAAAACTAAAACACACAGATTACTATGGGTAAAATTGTGAGATACATTATTTTCCAACTTAAGAAAGGGACTACCTCTCCTATAAATATTCATAGAAAAGGAAAACAAAGTGCTAAATAGGTTCTTAAGTTGTCCTGTTATGTAAGCAATAATTTCTCATTAAGCTATTTCAAGAAATTCACAATAGTAGCCAGTATTCAAATAAGAAGTTGACCAGATTTGGGAAAAGTAATAGTAGTTGTAGGCTAGAAATAATTTTGATGATGTTTTATTCTTTGTTTTTCTCAATGAGCACAATGTTACTGAAGTGTGTACCAAAGTTATTTCTCCACTGAAAAATTGTTATTATGGATACTAGTGACCCAGCTTCCAATATTAACAAACCCAGTAATGAAAGCTCTATGAAATATTTAATTTTGTCTTCATGACTTCAGTAATAGACAATACTATCAATTTCAAACACTGTGACAATGTTTAAAGAACGTAAGCATCTGACTGTTCAAACTATGTAGTAAGACCATATGTATACACATATTTTTCCTACTTATTATGATCTAAACAACGATGGTTTCTTCTTGGACTGCTGCTACTAGAAAGTAAAGATACAAGTTGGTTTTTGCAGAATTAATACATTCCATTTATACCTGAGTTCACAGTTCAACATAGAACTAAGAAAATTCTGGACTACATATATATCATTTATCCTCCAGGGTAAAAGATATGCTGCCTTTCTTCTTTTTTCCTCCTTTTCCTGTTCTCTCTCTCCCTCTTTCTTTCCTCCTCTTCTCTTCTCCTTTCTCCTCTCTCCCCACTTCTCTCTGATTTGCTCTCAGAATTGGTTTGATATTGCAAATTATAATCATGTATTTTCAAGCTTTTCTCCAATATTCAAGCAGATCTACCCTAAAAAATAGCAAGAAAATTTTGGGGTAAAAATATTATCTCTTGAGCTTTGGCATTAAAAACTGTACTGTAAGATGTTCATCTTAGGAAATAATGGAGAGTTGCCATGATTTTATATTTGTTTACATGCACATACTCTCTAGTATAGCATGGTCTAACCCAATGTGTACCCCAACCAACAAATCAAACTATTGGAATCCCTCAGAATAGATCTGTCCTTATTTGTCATCAGAAGTTCTGTTCACTATTATGTTTGTAATGCAATCACTCCAAGATTTTTGACAAAAATAAATTAAATTACAATCAGGCAGACTCGGTTATGGTAACTCATGTGCTGAAATCTAATTTAGTTGTTCTCAAGATTTACCTCAAAGGAATTATAAATCTAGGATGATACAGCTTGGGTTATAACTCACAGTGAACAGATTTCAGAGCTTTGAAAAAATGGAGCTTACATTATATGATCAATAAGAAAATGAGCCCCTTCTCATAAATTTTTACTCTATTACAAGCCAATGCAAACTGTTTATAAAAATACAGATATGCAAATATCTTTAATTTTTCCCTGTTCCCACTTGCTTTTGAAAAAGTCAAATGGCATATTCAGCCTTGATGTTTTCCAAAATCCACCATTGCATTTCTTTTTGACAAACATGAGATTATCATTGAGGAGGAAAAAAAAAAGCCACAAATTATACAAATGCTCCCACAGAGATTGAAAAATTTGGTTTCATATAAAAGTTGTCAATGATAATTGCAGAGTTGAAATAAATTGTGGCCTTAAGGTACTTGAACAGAAGGCCTAATGAACTTATGTCTCATAAAATGGAACAACGTGTGGCAATTAAATTGAAGATGGGAAATCTACAGCTTGCCACCACTGAGACACAAAATTGTTGGGTTATGTGAGAATGTGACCTTGTGGGCTACATATGTTGTTTTATATTATTACTGCAATGAATTCCTCTACAAAAGCTGCCAACATTATCTACAGACAGTGCTCAGTTGTAGATCTATAACTGAGATCACATATGTGTATCTTATTTCTTTCAAATCTATCTCAAACTGACTTCAATTTAATACCTTGCTTACTTTACTTGTCATGTGGTCACTAGAGTGACTCTGATGTTAGAATCCTAAAGTACAGCCAACTCCAGGCAAGTTCAGGACCCTTCAGAGATATGTCAGCAGTAGAATGTTTCTTTTCACATGAAAAAAGTTGGTTTTTGATATAGTAATGAATGTTGTGAAAGGTTATTCTGTATTTAACTAGATTAAGCACCAGGAAAAAGAAAATTTAAAATGTAGAGAAGGAACTCAGCACACATGATTTTAGTTCAGTATACTGCTATCATCAAGTACATGAGCAGGAGACTGGCCTGAGTCATATCACCTTTGTAGTTTCTTCCTTCTTTGGGGAAAATAACTGTTGGCTACATTCATGTTCTTTTTCTTACTTGTAGGATCTAAAGAAGTAAAAATCAGTAAGAATAAATCCAAGTTAAAAGGAAAATAACGTAAAGACCTAATATCAGTCTAAATGTCTATATTAAAAGTTCTACTTGTTGATGGAGAAACCAATTTTCCTAACAAAAATATTCGAACACAGTTCTATGTGTGATCTGTACTACCGAAAGGCACTTAAATAAGTCATTGCAACATTAGTGATAGTATCTACACCCATTCTGCAATCTCACCTGATCTCAGATGAAAAAACCCAAAAATTAAAGGTTTATCATTCTAGAATATAAATTTATTAGCAAGGGTTAAGAACCAACATTGGAGTTGCTTAAAATGAGGAATACAAATACATGGACAGCATCTGTCCATGTCTAGAAATTAAGAAGTAATATGGGAGAGAAGGTTAATCTGGGTGTAATGCCTATGATTTTTACTAGGACCTTAACTAATTAAACCACAGAAATGGGCTTGAATGGCCAAGACAAGAAATATACATATGTGGTGATTTTCCTTTCACCCTTGTCATTACATTTTTAAAAATGAAAGCTTTAGTGTTTTCATGTAATTTTTGTTAAATCTAAAAGTCTTAATTTTGGAGATATGGTATAATTGTTTTTATTTATTTATTATTTTTAAAAAATTAATTAATTTTTTTTACACTCCATATTTTATTCCTCCCTGTCCACCCTCCAATTGTTCCATATCCAATATCTTCTCCCCCACACCCCACCTGACCTCTAAACTCCCTGGGGCCTCCAGTCTCTTGAAGGTTAGGTACATCTTCTCTGAATAAACACAGACCCTGAAGTCCTCTCCTGTATGTGCACTGGGGGCCTCCTATCAGCTGGTGTATGCTGCCTGTTTGTGGTCCAGTGTTTGAGAGATCTCAAAGGTCCAGATTAAATTGAGACTGCGGGTCCTCCTACAGGGTCGCCCTTCTCCTCAGCTTCTTTCAGCTTTCCCTAATTCAAGAACAGGGGCCAACTGCTTCTGTCCATTGGTGTGCAAATATCAGCATCTGACTCTTTCAGTTGTTTCTTGGGTCTTTCGGAGTGTGGTCATAATAATAGGTCCTTTCTTTTCTTTTCTTTTCTTTTCTTTTCTTTTCTTTTCTTTTCTTTTCTTTTTTTTTTAACAGTCTAATCATTACCACCCTCCTGGTTCTTGCTCCAAAGTTCCTCATCCCATTCCTCCTCCCCCCTGTCTCCAAGAGGATGTCCCTTTCCTTGTCCCCCTCCCCCTCTAGACCTCATCATTCCCTGGGACCTTAAAACTCTCCAGGGTTAGGTTCATCTTCTCCCATTGAGTCCAGACGAGACAGTCCTCTGTTGTACATCTATCCGTTGAGGCCTTTGAACCAGCTCCTATGTACTACCTGGTTGGTGACTCGATGTCAGAGTTCTTGGGAGTCCAGGTTGAGACTGCTGGTCTTCCTATGGGTTGCCCTCCTCCACAGCTTCTTCCAGTCTTTCCCTAATTCAACCACAGGAATCTCTGACTCCAGTCCATTGGTACAGTGTATCTGCATCTATCTCAGTCAGCTACTTGTTGGATAGCCATGCTAGACTCCTGTCTATAAGCACACCATGGCATAAGCGTTAGGCCTTAGAGTCCAAGTTTGGCTTTGTGGGTGGTGGGCTGTGCAGACAACCTGGACCAGATTGAGCAAAGGTTGGAATCCAGAGACCTGGTGGGTGGTAATTTCTGCCTGCATGGAATAGAAGGTGTTCAACCATGCCTCCTGGGCCCCTGGCCTCTGTCGAAGCTATAGCCCTCACAGCTCCCCACCCGCTGCAGGAGAGGTGTGGGATATAGATCAACTAGAAGCAACACCAAGCCTTCCCACATGCAAATAAGGTTTCCCCAAGCTTTCAGTCCAAACCAATGAGAAGTACCTGCTGTCGAACCCTGAATCATCTCCCAAAACTGTATCTAAATCCTCTCCAGGGAATTAAAGGTGTGCGAGAACTACTTCTACATCTGAACTTTTTGTTCTAAGAGCTGTAACCCTGGGGAAGAGATCTGCTCTGTGGAAAAGCTGCCTGAAGCTGTGCTGCATTGCTCACTGGAACTCTCACACCAGGAAGGGCCAGAGAAATCCATGGAAAGCCTCTGGTACGCAGACCCACAGGGCCTTTCACTGGACGACCTTTCCTACAGTTCTTTCCTCCATTTTCGTTCCTGCAGCTCTTTTAGACAGGAACAATTCTCGGTCAGAGATTTTAACGGTGGGATGGCAATCCCACCCCCTCCACTTGACGCCCTGTCTTTCTACTCGAGGTGAACCCTATGAGTTCCTACTGTGTGACATTTCATGTAAGGTCCCTCCCTGTGAGTCCTGAGACTCTCTCACATCTTAGGTCTCTGGGACTTTCTAGAGGGTCTGCTACATTCCACACCCTAAGGTTGCATATTTCCATTCATTCTATAGGTCCTCAGGTCTTCTCTCCTTCCCACGATACCTGATCATGTCCCCCTTTTCTCCTCCCCCTCCCCTCTTGCACCCTGATCCCTCTCTCCCTCTGCTTCCCATGATTGCTTTACTCTCCCTTCCAAGTAGGATTAAAGCATCTTCACTTGGGACCTTCATCTTGTTAACCTTCTTGAGTTCTGAGGATTATATCCTGGGTATTCTGTACTTTTTTGGCTAATAGCCGCTTATTAGTCAGTGCATACCATGCATGCTCTTTGGGTCTGAGTTAACTCACTCAGGATGATGTTTTCTAAATTTCATCCATTTGCCTGTGAAATTCATGATGTTCACATTCTTAATAGTAAAATAGTATTCTATTGTATAAATGAACCACATTTTCTGTATCCATTCTCCCATTGTGGGGAATCTGGATTGTTTCCAGCTTCTGGCTATCACATATGAGGCTGCTATGCACATAATGGAGCATGTGTCCCATGCCCAAGAGTGGGATAGCTGGTCTTCAGATAGCTCTATTTCCAATTTATGAAAAAAAGTCATATGATCATTGTAGTGGCTATTCCTGGTTGTCAACTTGACTACGTCTGAAATGAATTACAATCCAGAATTAGAAGGCTCACCTGTGGCTCTAATCTGGAGGCTGAGAGATACAAGTTTCTGACCTGAATCTTGGCATGGAGACCTTGAGGAGTAGTGGCTACGAATCCCATAGGATTAACATAGAAAGCTCTATGAGTTCAAGGTCATCTGGGGTTAAAGGTGTGGTGGCACACATCTTTAACCTGGGCCACACTTTTTGCTGGAGACGTATATAAGGACATTGAAAGAAGGAAGGCTCTCTCTGCTTCGCCTGCTTGCCTTGTGGGACTGAGCAATTGCTGGATCCTTGGACTTCCATTCACAGCTGCTGCTGTGACTGTTGTTGGGAGTTGATTGTTGGGAGTTAAACTACAAACTGTAAGTCATCAATAAATTCCTTTACTACATAGAGACTACCATAAGTTCTGTGACTCTAGAGAACCCTAACTAAGACATATTGGTACCCAGAGTGGTTCTAGAGGAGCAGAAGTATAAGGATGAATCTTTTAAAATTCTGGAGGTGGCTTGAGGATCCATCAGCTCTATCAACTACTGAAACCTCTCCAAATTCTCACCCTCCTGGGCGCTCAGAGAATACTGGAGACTCGTGGTCACAACTATATTCCAAGCTCAAAGAAGCTAATGCCCTTGATTATCCTGATGAATTAGAGGATTCGGTGTACAAAGCTTCCCCCATAACCAGGATCCATGGGTCCAAGAATCAAGGGGTGGAAAAGGGAATAGTTCCACTCACTATCACTCCTAGTGACCCTCTAGGAAAATTTTTGCTTCCTGTCCCCACAACTCTAGGTTCTGCTGGCCTAGAAGTTTTGGTTCCAGAGGGTGGAGTTCTCCTACCAGGAGCCACAACAAACATTCCATTGAACTGGAAGTTCAGACTTCCCCCTGGTTATTTTGGGCTTCTAATGCCCTTAAACCAACAGGCTAAGAAGGGAATAACAGTATTAAGAGGAGTGATAGATCCAGATTACCATGGAGAAATCGGATTGCCTCTTCACAATGGAGGTAAGCAAGATTATGTCTGGAGTGCAGGAGATCCCTTAGGGCGTCTCTTAGTACTTCCATGTCCTGTGATTAAGGTCAATGGGAAATTACAACAGCCTAATCCAAGCAGGATGACAAAGGATGCAGACCCATCAGGAATGAAGGTATGGGTCAATCCTCCAGGAAAAGAGCCAAGACTTGCTGAGGTGCTTGTTGAGGGGGAAGGAAATACAGAATGGGTAGTAGAGGAAGGTAGTTATAAATACCAGCTAAGGCCACGTAATCAGTTGCAGAAACGAGGATTATAAGTAATATGAATGCTTCTGTCTTATTTTGTTAAGAATACACTTTTCTTCCAATTTCTTTAACATCAATTGGTATTTAAGTTGAGACACTAAAGAATGTTCCCAAGGGACATTGTAAATTTATAAATGTGTTTGCGATTGTACGAGGAATAGTTATATCATGTTAGGCGTACTCATGATTTTGTTATTGTTTCATGTGGACATGGGATATTATTTGTGTCAAGTTGACAAGGGGTGGATTGTAGTGGCTATTCCTGGTTGTCAACTTGACTACATCTGAAATGAATTACAATCCAGAATTAGAAGGCTCACCTGTGGCCCTAATCTGGAGGCTGAGAGATACAAGTTTCTGACCTGAATCTTGGCATGGAGACCTTGAGGAGTAGTGGCTATGAATCCCATAGGATTAACATAGAAAGCTCTATGAGTTCAAGGTCATCTGGGGTTAAAGGTGTGGTGGCACACACCTTTAACCTGGGCCACACTTTTTGCTGGAGACCTATATAAGGACATTGAAAGAAGGAAGGCGCTCTCTGTTTCGCCTGCTTGCCTTGTGGGACTAAGCAATTGCTAGATCCTTGGACTTCCATTCACAGCTGCTGCCATGACTGTTGTTGGGAGTTGATTGTTGGGAGTTAGACTACAAACTGTAAGTCATCAATAAATCCCTTTACTACATAGAGACTACCATAAGTTCTGTGACTCTAGAGAACCCTAACTAAGACAATCATCTCACTAGATGCTGAAAAGCATTTGAGAAAATACAACATTTCATTTTAAAAGTATTGGAGGAATCAGGAATTCAAGGCCCATACCCAAACATAATAAAAGCAATATACAGCAAACCAACAGTCACAATCCAATTAAACTGAGAGATACTTGAAGCAATCCCACTAAAATCAGGGACAAGACAAGGCTGCCAACTCTCCCTGTTATCTCTTCAATATAGTACTCAAAGTCTTAGCTAGAGAGTAAGACAGCAAAAGGAGATCAAGGGGATACAAATTGACAAAGAAGAAGTCAACGTATGACTATTTCTAGATGATATGATAGTTTACAAAAATTCTACAAGAGAACTTCTACAGCTGATAAACAACTTTAGCAAAGTAGCTGGATACAAAAACAACTCAGTAACCTTCCTTTATGCAAATGATAAATGGGCTGAGAAAGAAAATAGGGAAATAGCGCCCTTCACAAGAATCTCAAATAATATAAAATGTCTTGGTGTAACTCTAACCAAACAAGTGAAAAATCTATATGACAAGAAATTCAAGTCTCTCAAGAAAGAAATCAAAGTAGACTGCAGAAAATGGAGAAATCTCCCATGCTCATGGATTGGTAGGATAAACATAGTAAAAATAGCCATCCTACCAAAAGCAATCTATACACTCAATGCAATCACAATCTAAATTCCAATATTATTCTTCAAAGGCATGGAAAAAGCAATTCTCAATTTCTTGTGGAAAAACAAAAAACCCAAGATAGCAAAAAGAGTTCTTAACAATAGAAGAACTTCTGGGGTAAATCACCATCCCTAATCTCAAGCTGTCCTTAGTGATCAGGGAAATGCAAATCAAAATGACCCTGAGATTCCTCCACCTTACAAAAATCAGAATAGGTAAGATCAAAACCTCAAGTGACAGCACATGTTGTCAAGGACGTGAAGAAAGTGGAACACCCCTCCATTGCTGCTGGGATTGTAAACTGGTACAACTGCTCTGGAAATCAATCGGAAATAACCTTTGTTACTATCACAGGCAATACTTTTCCTCATCTATGTTCTTTTAAAATTTGATGTATTTTGAGAGTACAAGCATCATTTCAACAAAGGGCTATGGACTGTGAGTGCAAATGGTGCTTAAATTTTTACTGTCTTCCTGGACCATGGGAACTCACTGGTGCTCAGGCTTGTAAGTCATCTCTGCCAGATCACTGTCTCCTTCCAACCCTGCCCCTTCATGAGGCTACATTCTTTCTAAATCATAAAGAAGAACATAGTTTTTTTGTTTTTTTTGTTTTTTTACTGAAACTAGAAGATAAATACATACCTTCTGAGAATATTGTTTTCTCTATGTCTATTTGTGTGTCTCAGTGCAAGAACTATCTAAAAAGGCTGGTTTTCTATGTGTAGACAGATGAGGGCTAAAAAAAAACATAACAATCACAAACTGTAAAACCTCAAGAATAAGATTAGATAAAATAATTATAGAACAAGAGCTTGAGGATCCTTATGAAAAAGCATTACTCTTACTGACAGCCTAGTTATTTGACAGACGCTTACCTTTTGACAGTTGCCTACAAGAGCACAGCAAAATCCCTTAGCCTGGAAAGACAGGCTCTATAGATAATGAGGCAGGCATCCATTCTTACCATGTTCTTCAGATTCTCAGTGTTTGAGCAAGATTATATTAGCTAAATATCATAGCCAGTAGTGGTGAAATATCTGTCATTTATGAAAAAAATGCTTCAATTTTTTCTACTTCCTCTTCCTTTACATTTGCTGCTCCCCATTTTCTCTATCACTCCTTTTGAGTGTGTTATGTGTACACGTGGTATGCTGGTGTGCATGTCAATGTTTACAAATATATAGGTCAGAGGAGGACATGGGTTGTATTCCTCCATCATTCTTTGCCTTATTGTTTTAAGCAGAATCATATTACTGAATCTTGAGCTCAGCATTTTGACTAGGCTAAATGGCCAGTAACCTTCTGGAATTTTCCTGCTTCCATCCGAATTCTTGGATTGTAGGTATGTAATCGTATGTTCATTGTCTCATAAACAGAACTCTGGTTTCTCAGACTGTTTCTTGGAGATCTAAAGCCTCTATTTTGTCTTAATAAAGTGAATCTCATTGAAAGTATAAATTCTAGATTAAAAATGACAATGTAATGGAGGAAATACTTTAACAAATGTAAACGACAATTTTTTTTTTTTTTGGCTTTTCAAGACAGGGTTTCTCTGTATAGCTCTGGCTGTCCTGGAACCCACTCTGTAAACCAGGCTGGCCTTGAACTCAGAAATCTACTTGCCTCCCTAGGGATGGGATTCCACTGCCCAGCTTACATAATACTTTTTAAAATGTATTATTATGTATATATATTATTTTAAAATACTTTTAAATATGTTTTCTATATACATATACTATTATGTATATATGCACATTATCTCCATGTATATGTATTCATGTTTTTATATTGTTCATATGATACTGAATTGTTTTACAAATTAATAGTCTAATGAATTAAAGATTATTATATCATTTCTAATTCTTATGGATCATACTATGCCTGGAAAAATGTCTCTGCACTGACAGCCCATACAGCTTAAGCCTGATTACCAGTTCCAATGTATTAGTAAAGGAATCATTAATATTGGGGGAGATGGGAAAAATATAAAACCAATATAGCCATGATGGTGAAAACAAATACAGAGGTTTGCTGCCTCCAAGTTTATCACTGAGGAATTAGCATGAGTTTTAAATATTAGTAATAAATGGCATGGAAAATTATTGAAATTAAGTATAATTTATTAATGCAAAAGAGATTTAAAGAAAAAATGGAAATACTTTAATAAAAAGGAGATTATTCCAAAAGGCAAATCCACAAAGAGAAAACAAAATTGGAAAGATTAAGCATCCACTTATTAGTGAGCACATACATAGTATAGGGAAGAAAATAATCAGAGGAGGCAGATGGAGGGAGGTTTGGGGTGGGAGTGGGAAGAGGAAAGGAAGGGGAAAGGGGAACAGGATCAGGCAAGTCCAGAGGGCCAGCAGAATGAGTAAAAATATACAGCCACAGAAGGTGGGAGGTGAGGAGACCTTCTAGAATGTACCAGAGACCTGGGAGCCAATAAACTCTCAGGACTCAATGGGAGTGAGTTTAGATGAAATCCCAACAGTGGAAAGAGGGAACTTGAGGAGTCCACCTCTGGTAGATAGATAAAGCTTCAAGAAGAGGGATGGGGTTGCCATCTCACAGTCAAAAACTCTAACCCAGAATTGTTCCTGACTAAAAGAACTGAAGGGACAAAAATGGAGAAGAGCCTGAGGGTAAGGCGGTCGAATGACCAGCCCAACTCGGGAAACACATCACAGGAAAACACCAAGGCCTGACACTATGGTGTGCTTACGGACAGGAGCCTAATGTGGCTGTCCTTTTAGAGGTCCAACTAGCACCTGACTGAGACAGAAGCAGATACTTACACCCAAACATTGGATTGAAATCGAGGGACCCCCCTATGGAAAATTAGGTGAAGGATGAAAGAAGTGGAAGAAGAGAGTGGCCTCATAGGAAGACCAGCAGGCTCAACTAACTTGAACCCCTGGAAGCACCAAGAGATGGAGCCACCAACCAGGCAGCATACAGAAAGAGGTCTGAGGCCCTGACACATATTTAGCAGAGGACTGCCTGGTCTGACCTCAGTGGGAGAAAATGCAGGCCTAATCCTCAAGAGACTTGAGGCTCCAGGGAGGGGGTATGGCCTGGTGGTGGGGAAGTATCCTCTCAGAGACAAAAGGAGAAGGAATGGGATTACAACATTATGGGAAGGGGGACAGATGGTGCAGTGCCTGGATTGTAAATAAAATAAAATAAAATAAAAAGAAAGATTAAGCATATCACACAAGTTCTGAGTTAGTCAAAACCTTAATGATGATACATATGTTATTTTTTACTGTGGTGAAAGGTCCTGAAAGGTTTTTATAGAGTCAGATATTGATAAGTGTTTACTTAGCTAATGAATGTGTTCCAGAATAAAAACAAACAAACAAACAAATAAACAAATGAAAACGTTGGATGAAGGCAAGTCCAAGTAAGTAAGTTGAGGAAAGTAAGACTCTCCAAGTTTACTTTTAAGGTTGACTTTGGATTCTTGATAGCAGTGATACAACAGAGACGATCCAAGAGGCTCAGCTGAAAGATTGATTGTAAGCCCCAAAGCAAAATCAGTTGATAACCCTAATGCTTAGAATAATGTATTTCCCAGGCAGATATCCATTTGCTACTTTAGTGCAACCCCAGGCTGAATAATGGTATTCTAAAGGAATGATAACTGTGAGAAAACAGAGTCCAATAAAGAACTTTCCCTAGGGGAGATCTAAGAAACAGGGCTTTGCCTGCTCTACTAAAGAAAAAAAAAAATCGCCAGAAAGGGTGACATCCTAACCTCTTAAGGAAGGATAGCTGAATAGATGGGTATGGCTTAAATATGAATCTGCACAAAGATTCTTCCTCAACCTCACTAAATGTTTACAGATAAACACAACATATTATTTAGTCAGGGAGCTCTTCCTTGGTAGCATCCTTACGTTAGTCTATATTGGTACCTTATCCAGTGTGAACTGACATTTGTTTATATGTCTCTGGAGAGTATAAATGAAACAGAGGCTGAGGACTTTAATAAGTGTCTTTCTGAAGCAGCAAGCTGAAGTAATTGGAGAGGGGTTACCTTGCTGAAAATGCTTAGTCACACTGATGTAAAGGCTCTCTAGCAATGAATGGCATTTGATCATATATGCTATGAACAATGTATCTTTTGTACCTTGTAATCATTGTTTTTCTTGTCTACCAGAGACCCTTAACCTGCCATATGATATATACTAAATCATTTCTTTTCGTTAGAAGTAGAATTTTGCCCATATCTCATTTAATGTCACTAGGCTTAGTTGTGAATAACTTTTCAACATGTCAAAATAAGTTTGAAGCTTGATTCCCTGATCATCTCAGCAACTCACTTTGGTTGGGGTCATTTACCGATTTGGTAAATAGCCTTAGATGCTTTCATCCAAATCATGCACACCAGTATTGATTATGACTGGGTCAGTGACTAACACTCTTCTATACTCCTAGGGCTTCTGAATATGACGAAGAGTCATTAATCACTGCTTTCTGGTATTCATTCAGTCAGTCACATATAAGTGTGCCTATTTTTTTTTTTAATCACCAGTTAAAGTGGTTACTGAAATATGGATGTACCGAAGAAAGGAAAAACACAACACTATGGCATGAATTTAAAGCTTCTTTCTCTTTTAACTTATGCTGGGTTTGTGAGATGACAGAGCAGTTGACCTAAGTAGAAGTCCTGGGACATACACGGTAGTAGACAACTGACTACCTTGAATTGTCCTCCCAGGATTACCAAGGGTTGTCCATACTATTCTGTTTTCCTATGTCATGGATTTTCTTTTGCTTTTATTTGTGGAAGGTCCCCACACTTTATAGGAAGTGGACACTTAGTTAGATCCTAAGATGAATATGGATCTAAAACTACAAGATACTTTTCATTCACCGAGATCACATCATTTGGTCATGTATAAGATAGCTGTATGTTCAGATATGCTCTGGGAAGTAGTGGTGATTAATTTTGAGAGCCAGATTGATGGAATTTAAAATCACCATGTATACAAATCTCTGTGCATATCTGTTAGAGATTAGCTAGAATGTATTAATTGATGTTGGGAAACAATCCTGAAATACGGACAGTGCCATTCATGGACTGGGGTACTGGACTGAGTAATAATGAGAAAGTTAGCTCTTCAAGGTCTGCCCTTCTTTATTGTGGGAACAATGTGACCAGCCACCCCTTTCACTGTTGTAGAAAAAATACTTTAAAAAAAATTCCTTGGAATTGTGAACTGAAATAAAACCATGTTTTCAGGAGTTATTTTTTAAAGGTATTTTGCTACAACAGTGAAACAAATGGCTTCTACAGAAATCTTAGTTTACAGTTCCTGTCTTACTATAAGAATTAATTGTATGCATTAAGTTTCTTTTTGTTCTAGTCTTTTTCTTTTATTGGAAATTGATATTTTTCCTCGTATAACAGATCCTAATTATGTTGTGCCATCCTTTTGCGCCTCATGGGTCTGTCCCATATACCCTTTGATTCATATCTACCCTCTTTCTGTCACTCATTTAAACAAACAGGGTTTTGAGGTATAGTAATAAAATATATTAAATAAATAAAGTAAAATAAATTAAAATACAATAAGGTAAAAACTAACAGGTCAGTATAGGACAAAACAAACGGAAGGTAAAAAGGCCCAGAAGATGGACAAGAAACTGATATAGATTCAGATAAGCACTCATTTGTACATGCAGGAATCCCATCAAAACACTAAAATGGAAGCCATAATATTAACATATATGAATACATACATATATGTGTGTGTGTGTGTGTGTGTGTGTGTGTGTGTGTGTGT
>JADRCD010181665.1:0-28404 GCA_019843815.1 Montemys delectorum
ACACACACACACACACACACACACATTAAAAGCCAAAATTAAATAAAATAAAGATGTATGTTCAATTGTGGTCCACTTTGAGAAGTCTTCAATTCTCTACATCTGTATTCTCCTGTACACACAGGAGCATGCTCGTTACTAAGAAACCATTCTTCAACCTAAAGCACACATAGAAAGAGTCACAAGTCTTACCCCGGAGGACAAACCACCTCTGACCAACAATCTCAACCAGCTCAATCACTATGAGGACCAGCAGTCCGAATGAGATTGCTTAGATACTGGATTTCTTCAACTATGGGTGGAAAACTATGTCAGGCCTCCAAGTTAACAGCAGCCAGCCTAACAGAGTAAAACTTACCTGGAAGAAGTGACATTTGGGACCCAGAAAAACTTAGTTATTAAAACCAAACTGGCAAGCTGGATACAGTGGCATATGCCTTTAACTCTAGCACTTGGGAGGCAGAAGCAGACAATCTCTGAATGTGAGGTCAACCTGGTCTAAACAGTGACTTCCAGGACAGCCAGAGTTAGGTAGAGAGATCCTGTCTCAACTGCCCCACCCCCTTGCCCAACAAAGAGAAAAAAAAAAAAATCAAACTAGCAAAGAAAACCAAAAACAAACAAGCCTCATTTTAGCTGCACTCCCGTATAGCTTAGAGGTGAAGTGAAAACTTAAAGGTTCTTTGGAAAGTCGGCTGATGGTGCTTTGCTGGGGCAAACATGTGAAGGAACATTTAGCTGAAGTGGACACAGGTGAAAGACTAAGATAAACTCTTGAAGGAACATTTCCCTAAAGCAAACACGGGAGAGAGATGTTCTGATAAAGCAAGGACGATGAGAAAGGACACATGATAAAAGATTCTTTGCTAAAGACACACATGTACTGGTCTGCCTTACATTGCATAGTTGAGCTGCATTTGTTGGGACTCCATAGAGAGAAATGCACCAAAAAAACTTACAGCTTTTTTGCAGCTTCTGAGGACTTGGGCTGATTGGCATCATTGAGTGATGTCTTGCTTTGGCAAGACCCGTGGAGGACACATGATGTTTGGACAGTGATGGAAGCTGAGCTTGGCTTGCTGGTACAGCTAGCTGTGCACTGCTTGTGGGTCTCTTGTCTTCGCTGATCTTCCCTTCCCTGAGAGAGGCACAGCTGAGTAACTTCTGGTGTTCCTGTTGGTCCCTCCTGCTGACTGGAACCTAGGCTGAAACCTAGCTGTCTCTGCTGATTCATGTTTGCTATCTTGATTCATGTTTGCTATCTTGATCTACAGAACTGGACTGCTGGTGTATCTGTGAAGTGTTTGCAAGTGGATCGAGCTGCCGCTGCATGCTAACTTGTGAACTGAACTACCGATTTCCAGACAACACGGACAAGAGTTGTTCCAAAGAACCTTTCTAAACAGGTCTACTTCCCCCATATCCTTTCTTTCCCACTACCTCTGATGGGTTACAAGGAAGGTTAAAGATTTAACAACCATAATTAAAAATAGGCATTTGAAAAAATTAAAGTTATAGGATCCTATCAATACCGAAAGGACCCTGAACTCTTTGATCATCTAGTATACACCTATCAAGTATTGGAATTAGAGATGTGTACACACTTAGCTATAGTGTGTTTTATATACATGGGGTTATAATATATACTTTATTCTTCAATAACAACTGTTTTTTTATTTGGGGGGTTGGTTTTTTTGTTTGTTTGTTTTTGCTTCTTTTGTTTTGTTTGAGATACAGTCTCATTCTATAACCTAGGCTGGCTTGAACAGTCCATGCTAGCTTCAAACTCATGGCAATCCTTCTGCCTCAGCCTCCAGAGTGCTGGTACAAAAGCAAATTCTGAAGTAAGAAAGTAAGGTGAGTTTTGTATTGAGGGCCAGGTCCAGTAGGAAACAACAGAGAACTTACAGAGCAGTGAACTCAGAGACAATGGGAAAGCAAAGAGCACAGTACCCAGTGAACATTGACGATGATATGGGACAGACTGAAGTCAGTTGGCACAACTATGTGACCATCTGGACAGAAAAGAAAGAAAGGGTAGCGTGACACTTGATTTCTGGCAAATGAGGGGGAGATAGTTTTGTGGTAGAGGGTTGTTGTATAATGAACAACTTGGCTGGACTTTGTCCTCTGTGGGAGGCAGCCTATATAAATCCATGCAATTCCTGAGTAACAGGTGTGTCTGCTCTTCACAGTATGGCCTAATGATTTATGCTGAGGTGACTCAGGCTGGGTCCCTAGGCAGTCTACTGAAGAGATAACAAGGGATAGCAGAAAGGCTAAACATGCAACTAGTGAACTGGGCTTTTAAATAAGTGCTATCACTAAAACTTGCAGAGAATAAAAGAGGACGGAGACTGAATCTGATCACAGGATCACTGATGAAGCTAACCCTGTAAGGAACTCCACACTGAGACTCAGATGAACTTGCCTGGTAATCAATAATCTGTGTACACATCAGTGTGCCACAGAGCGATGTGCCCTGTGGTCACCAACAGAGGACAACAGCAGTTGAACTTTTTGCAGCTCTCCCAGGCCTAACTTTGTGTCTCTTCTTTTGGCTGATCTTGATTATTATAATTTTGATGCAATAAAATTTTAATTAGAACAGCAATCAGTACCTTCCTGCATTCTATAATTACTCTAGCAAATTCTGGAACCTCAGAAGGTAAAGAGAACCCTGAATTTGTAGTTACCTCATCAGAAGTACAAGTAGTCTGGGAACTCCCAAGCCTCCAGCCAGTGTCTAAAATAAGATCAATCTTGAAAAAGACTGTGCCCTTAACCAGTCAAGTGCCGCCTAAATCCGTATAGTCTCCAAAGTTACCATAGGGACAAGAGGGTTCTGAATCTACCATCGGAACTATCTACTTGTAAGATCTGCAGCTTATAAGCAGAGTGACACGCTATGGGTCTAACCAGGCAGGCCAGGAATTTGCAACAAAGGCTTAAGCAGAAGATGAAAGAGGAAGGCAAAGAAGGTTAAGACTGACTCGGCTGGCAGCTAGGCATCTATCTGGTCAGGAACAAGAGCTCTCTGACACTAAGCCGGAGAACAATCTTGCCCTGTGGAATAGGGACCGCTATGAGCATGTACAGAGAAAGGGTAGGAATGTGTTCTGAAGGAATGAATATTCAGGTAAATCCACTAGCGAGGTGACTTTCCAGAAGCTGTATATTTGTCTAACTTCTCAGATTCTAAATTACAACCAGTGTAGATTCTCTAACAGACAGACCTAGCTCAGCATGGTAGCACTGGGGAGGCAGAGACAAGTGGAGCTACATGAATTAAAGGCCAGCCTGATCTACAGAGTTTATTCCTGGACAGCCAGGGCTACACAGAGAAACCCTCTCTTGAAAAACAAAAAGCAAACAAACAAACAAACAAAAAAAGAGCAACAGGGAGGTGAGAACACACAGTGATTGAAGTTACAAAGCAAAAGACAACAGTCCACTGCACATTAAACTTGAGAGATCAGCTGTGGGAAGAAAAGGCACCTCTGAATCAGCACACCTTGCATTCTCGGGGCCTTGGTCATTTTGGGTCTGCTCAGCTTCAGAAGAACCACATCTAGAGCAGAGGTGAAAAGACCTGTCCCCAGCAATCATCCTCTCACCTCTCCCACTTCCTTTTCTCCCAAGGAGCAGGCTCTCAGTCAACCACTGGTTTGCCACATCCTGCCTCTCGGCTACTTCCTGGGAGACGCCTGGCTATTCTGAGAGGAGTATTAACTCTTTCAGGCCTTATAAATTTTGAACTGCCACATGAGAAAAATAATGAATAGGAAAGGAAATCAGTTCAAGCAACACAATTAGTTAGGGTAGTGTTGTTTTGTTTTGGAGACAGAGCTTGCTATGTAGACAAGGCTGACCTAGAACTCTCAACCCACCCGCCTCAACTTCCTGACTGCTAGGATAACAAGAGTGTGTCCCACCAAGTCTGGTAAGAAAAAGTTTGATTTTTTTGTTGTTGCTGTTTTGGTTAGGTTTTTTAGTTTTGGGGGTTTTTTGGTTTTTTTTTTTTTTTTTTTTTTTTTTTTTTTGGTGATCTGATTCTTTTGTTTTGTTTTGTTTTGAAGACAGGGTTTCGCTGTCTAGACTTGACTGTCCTAGAACTGGCTCTGTAGACCAGGCTAGCCTCAAACTCAGACAGATCCATCTGCCTCTGCTTCCTGAGTGCTGGGATTAAAAGCCTAAGCCACCACCACCTGGTTTAAGAGGAAGTTTTTTTTAAATCAAGACTAGGCTGGGGCCTCTAGTATGAACAAAAATCTACCTTTATTCATTTTCTAATTAAATAGAACATAGAGCTTTCTCTTTCTTAAGATAGAAGTGAAAGGCAGGCAGTGGACCTCAACAGAAATCAGGAGCCCTGGGTCTCATTCAGATCTTCACTAAGTGCCACCCCAAGTAAGCTTCTCAGTCTCTCTGGCCTCTTCAAGCCCATACACAGGAAGGAAGCTAAACCATCATGAGTGTTTCCACCCCTAACATTTCAAAAGCAGACATCTATACTCAGTGGAGAAGGAATTAAAGGTGTTAATGAGAAAAAGATGATTAATTTAATTCTGGAACCAGAATCTGCCTGGCTCAGAGAGTTAACCTTATCAGTCTCAGTTTATGAAGGGGTAGGAGGTTTGGTGGGTAGAACTACAGCCACCTACATGAAATTAAGCTGTTACTAAATGAATGTTGCTGAGGTGTGGTCTACCCAGAGTGTTAAGCAACTTACTAGCAGCATGAAATCACATTACCAAAAGTGTGTTGTTGCGAAAACTTAACTTTCCTTCAACTGTGATTTGAAGGGAGGGTGCAGAGCTGAGAATACTGTGTCTGTGGCCATCTGTCCTATCCTAGTCTCCAGGGAGGCATGAGGGGGAGTGTGAAAAGCCACCAGGTGCCATGTAAATTCAGCCACCAATGTCACATATCCATCACGAGCCCAGCATTTACAGGTTGCTAGAGATAAGCAGAAAGCATGGCATTATAAAAAGGCTTGCCAATCCATCCAAGCCTTTCAAGCTTCCCCTGAGCCTCCCCCCATGCCAGACAGGGCTGAGGGCATGGCATAAAGTAGTGTAGATAATCAGTACATGCTTTTTAATGTTTTCCCCCTCTGGGCTGGGAAGGAGCAGTCTGCTGCAGAGCAACAGAGAAAACTACATGCATGACATGCACAAGTCCTGTAACAAAAACGGCTTCCCTGGCCTTCAAGTAGAAAGCATACCGTAGGATTCCATAAGGGAATAAACAGACAACAAGCGCAAGCACATTGAGCCTAACAGCACAAATGCTATATAAGCCAGAAATAACCAAGTGCTAAAATCAAAGCTGAACATCTCAGAGGCTAGCAGAGCTGACGCTCTTGGCCACCAGAGTCTCCAGCCCGATCTTCCGTCCACCTCAAGCCTTGTTCAGTCATCAGCACAACTTCCAAATCAGATCCCAGGTACTTCAGTCCCAAGGGCCCAAGTGTGAAAGGTGTAGTCTCATCTTGTGATACTACCGGAAGGACATGGGGCTGGATCGGGGAGGGCAGCTAGGTACAAACCCATGTTACCTTTTCTCTTTTGGATTTTTGGTAACGAAGGGAACAATTTTACTTTGTTATGTACCACCATCTCCATGTACTGTCTCCCCAAGGCCCAAAATAACAGCAGCAATGAATGGACTGGAACCTCAACACCATAAGCCTTTCTATCCTTCTCTCCTCCCTCCCCTCTCCCTGCTTCCTTCTCTCTCTCTTCTTTCTCTTGTTGTAGAAGCAGGGGCTGACCTCAATCTCTCAGTTCTTCTGACTCCACCTTCTGAATACCCACGCTCCTTTTTTCTCTATGAGCTGATTTCCTCAGAACTGTTCCAGTGAAGGAAGCTGCCACAAACAATAGGAAATGTGTTATGCACTGAAAGCAAAGAAGACAGGCCTGCCCTAGCTCAGCGGGGAAAAGTGCTTGCTGCGAAGCCTAGCCATCTGAGTTCCATCCCTGGAATCCATATGGTGGAGGGAAAGTACTCTCCTCTGACCTATATACACATTGTGGCTTACATGCAACTGTACATATGTACACACATGTACACACACATACACAAATAAATAAATATAATTTGTTTTTGCTTTTTTAAGATGACGATCTAGAGCCAGTAAGATGGCTCAATGGGTAAAAGCACTTATCATGCAAGTTAATGACCTGAGTTCAATCCTCAGAACCCACAAAAATGGTTTGTATCTGTAATCTCAGCACTCCTACTATGAGATAGGAGGCAGAGACAAAAACATCGCCCAGAAGTTGACTGGTCAGCTAGCCTGCAGTATACAGCAGACTCCCAAAGACTGTCCTCTGACCTCCAATGCAGACTGTGATATGGAAGCCCACATTCACACATAACATACACATTTTTTTAAAAACAATTAAAAAAAGAAGAGATTCATCCAGCTCAGACTTTCCCATGTCAGAGCCAAAAGTGTGATCTGAACTGTGATGGTGTATCCACAGAGTAGGTGATCACTACCTAGACAGGAGTGCAAGAAAGGTCTGTGATGGATTTACCCAAGAGACGGCCTCTAGTTTATTATGACATACATGTGGGTTTCTATACTTACTGAGGATGTCAAAGGGACTCCTCCCCAGTAAGGACAGTATGAGTAAGGGGTCAGGGAAAGATGTTTAGATGAACTTTGTGCTGATGCCCAACATCTGTCTTCTGTCACTCGGATATCATCTTCCAGGTCACAAAGGCCGGTGGTGACTGTCCTTCCTCACTGTGCCTCCCCACTGGGGCACACATACATGCAAAGCCCAGGAAATCCTCCTTAAACTGTGGAGAAAAAGGCTGAGCTTCCTGGTGGTGCTGGACAGGCAGATGGCCAGCTAGCAAGGCCGGGAGGAATCTATATTAGGATGCACTAGGCAGTTGTTTCTTAGGCACCTTTTACAGACTCCTGTTTCACTGAAAATAATTCTTTTGCTTCCTGCACATCACAAAAAATTCCAAGTATGTCCGGTGTTGTCTCTATACTGAGTCTGTGTGGATAAAGAACAGCTGAAGAAGAGAGTTCCAGCATTGGAGGCTCTCCGGAAAATAAGAACTTTCTCTCAGCTCACCTGAAAGAGTGAGTGAAGCCCCTGGACTGAGGTCTAGTCCTGCCCACTACCATCAGTCCTGTTAATCACAGAACACTGTTTATACTACAGAGCCTAGAAATCCTTTCTGCTGGAAAAATGTTTTCATACTCATCTCACAGATGTGGGAACAGACTCAAGGATGTAAAAGCATATGCACAAGACCACATGGACAGTAAGAAGCAGAGTCACAGTTCAGATTTAAGTTGGCCAGAGCCAAACCTTTCTGTTGTGCAGTACCAGCAGAGGCTGTGTCACTCAGAACACAAGATTCAAACAGAATTGCTGTGTGTATGCCAACTTCTTCTAACCCTTCTTTCTAGACCCAGATTCTTTCTCTGCCAAACGACAACACCACAAAAGGACATCTCTAGGGTTCCTTCCAAGAATAAAATTAAATCTACCTACTTGGAACTTGAGAGTATGCTGAACAGTATCTCATGTGATCTACACCCTAAGAGACAGAGTCATTACCATCACCACCGCTCCACAGAGAAGCAGCCTGGGTAAAGGATGGTCAAGTGTCGAGCTACAGATATACCAGGGAAGGAGCTCAAAGCACACACGTCACACATAGCACCTCCATTCCAAAGCCCTAAGGCCTAAACTAAAGACTTTTAGACTCCTTTGAAAAAATGGCTGGTCTCTGGATTCAGATGAAGCACAGAAGAGACAATTCGTGCCTATTTCTTTTAGGATGCTGGACTTTGCACTAAATAGCCTGCACCCACAAGAGCACCACTGAGTACAGCGTGGCATTCTCCTGAGGCCATCTTATAGTTATGTAGCTGGACCTGCTGACCAAAATTCTCAGTCCATCTCAACTTTCTAGATATTAGACAGACCAGACTTCCCAGAACAATGGTCCTCTGGATACTCTGCCCCCTAGCCACATCATCGGATGTCAAAGCTCGCAGAGATCGCTTCCGGCTGTTCCCAGCATTGCTAAAGTCCTTCCTCTTCCTGCCTTTGCACTCCAGGAAGGTACTTTTCTGGATACTTTCCATTATTTCAATGTCTCCACTTTACTTGCTCTGAACATATCCAGGCATGGGGCTTTAACATTTATTTAAGTAGAAACTCAAAACTTTAATTTCTCAGCTTCTAAAGGGCAATTTTCTAAACCCCGAGTCTGCTAATTACACTGGCATCCTAAAAATATTATCTCAGTACAATGCCTCCTTTCTACTCCCACGTGCCCATCCCCCAAATGCACACACATCCACTTCAGACTGCCATTTAGACACTGGAGAGTATAATTTAAATGTCTTTAATAGCTTAACTCAAGTGACATTTATACATGGTTCTTCAATTTACTTCAGAGCTATGATCTAAAAGAAGCCTTTACTTGAGTTCGAGGCCAGCCTCGTCTACAGAGTGAGTTCCAGGACAGCCAGGGCTACACAGAGAAACCCTGTCTCAAAGAAAAAAAAAGCTTTTACTGAATTCAAAGACTAAATAGGCAGATGCATAGATAGCAAATACTAGTTACATAATTCAGATAAGAATTTAAATGCAATTTTCAGATTTATTTATTTATTTATTTATTTGTTTATTTATTGTGAGTGTGTGTGTAAAATGTAGCCTTGGCTGGCCTATAGTACTTAGACCAGTCTGGCCTTGAAATTACAGAGATCTACCTGCCTCTGCTTCCCAGGTGCTGAACTTAAAAGCATGCACTACCACACCTAGCTCCATTTTTCACCTAAATTCCATTTAGGATCAGACACGTTGACACATGCTGTTAGTCCAACACTCAGGAGGAAGAGACAAGCCAATCAAAACTTCATAGTGAGTCCCTGCCTCAATATAGAAAGCCTTTTTAGTCTACCTTGCAAACCAGTACCTGGTATACAAGATACATATGTAATATTAGTTCAATGGCCATTAAGTATCTTCATCTTTCACAAACAAATTAGAACCCCACTGTAATTCTGGGGCTAGGTGTAATGATACATGCCTATCATCAATCCCGGCACTACGTAGGGATCCACTGTCATTTTGGTTATAATCTAAATCTATCTGACCTACACAAATGCCATGCATGTCGACAGCAAGTAACAGGCAGCTGCTAGCATTTGAGGCACACAAACCTCTGTCATTTGAACTGTTTGGAAGCTGGTCATGTTTGGAAGACAGATGGTTAGCAGCTGCAAGTTCAATTACAAAGTGCCTGGAAGGAAGGCAAAGAAGGAAGCAAAAGGATCCAAGCGCCACTTCATATATTAAGCGTGGAATTCCTTTCCAACAAACATCTTTCATTTCCTTGGGGGAAGCCAACTCGGATATGCCCTTTGAACTTGAGAGAAAAGCTTCAGAAGAAAGAAGCTAGCAACAAACAGACTGAGAGAAGCTGGAGGCACAGAAAAATCACTCCTTCTAAATATCTCCATCCTATGGCTTGTGTGTGAAGGGAAGATAGAAGGCATGGGAGACTCCACTGTGCAGCCAGGCTGATGGCCTGGATTAACTGTGTTCCTTGGTTGAATGAGTTGCCTCCTTTTTCATCCCTCATTTTGTCCTTTGCAAAGCAAAAGGGTAAGAATTAACTAAAGAACAAGATGACTGACTTCTAGACCAGTACTCACAGATATTATGCAATGACAGAAATAGTCTACATGTATGCTGCCCGATACAGTTGCCACAGTGGCCAACAAGGCTTTTAAAGGTAACTAGTGCGGCTGAGAAACTGGTATTTAAACTGTACTGAATTTTAGTTAATTTAGATGTAAATAGCTGTATGTGGGTAATATCTAGTTCTGAAAAGTACAACACTACAAAATCCTCCTGCATTTTACACAGTGGGGTGGGGAATGATGTTAGACTAGGGCCAACGTAGGCTCTAAACCTAGATCCACAATTTACCAGCTATACAATCTTATGAAATTACTCAGCTTCCCTGAGCCTCACATCCCCTATTGGTACAATGGACTCTGGTAAACTGTTCTTGTAGAATATCCGTGACTACAGAGACCAGAACGCCCTCAGTGAATGCCAGCTGTTTCTCCAGTTCCTCTTTAGTCTTCAGACTCCATCCTACGGCCTTCCTGCACACATCCCTTTTTGTTACTTTGTAGACGAAAGCCAGCTTTAGTCCCTACAGGCAGCCCTGTCTATCAGGAAAGCCATTTGCCCAGGAGTTGTCTCAGGTCCCCAGCTATGGGCAAGCCTCTGGTGATGCAAGGCTTGGTGCCTCCGGAACCACTGACTTCCGCTCACCCTCTATCCCCTCTGCCTCACATGATCACCAGCAACTTACACTCCTCCTTCGACTGGATATCAAGCTGAAACATAACTCACCAAAACACCTGTCACTTGTTTCTGGTACTTTCCTAACTCTCTCAACCTTATCTTCCCCTGCTAAGGATGGTATGGCTTTTTAATATGAAAATGGCTTAGGATTTTTTTGTTTGTTTGTTTGTTTTTTCAAGACAGGGTTTCTCTGTGTAGCCCTGGCTGTCCTGAAACTCACTCTGCAGACCAGGTTGGCCTTGAACTCAGAAATCCACCTGCCTCTGCCTCCCAAGTGCTGGGATTAAAGGCGTGCGCCACCACTGCCTGGTGGGATTTTTTTTTTAATCACCACACTTAGAAATAAATTCTACTTATGATTAACCCAGGAGTTATTTAGTTACCAATATTAAACACTGCAAGAGAGACTGCTGTAGAAGGAATGTAGTATAAGAATAGCCCCGCAGTGGTGGTGCACACCTTTAATCCCAGTACTCAGGAGGCAGAAGCAGGTGGCTCTACAAGTTCTAGACTAGCCTGGTCTACAGAGCAAGTTCCAGGATTCTATCTTGAAAAACAAAAAATAAAAAACAACAACCAAAAAAAAAAAAAAAAACCAAACAAACAAAAAAAGAATAATAAACTGCCAAAGTCTCTATATTAACATAATGTGGTAATAAGCCTGGCCCAGACGGTCCTTCCTGAAACCGAGGTGCCAGCCATCCTGTGGAAAGAAGCTCTCCCTGCCTTCAGTGACTCCATTTTTAAGTTTTATTTTTGCTACATCTATGTGTCTGTGGGTCCATAGGTGTCACTGAGCAAGAGTCACTTCTCACCTTCCCCCTTGTGGCTCCCTGGGTCATCAAGTCAGGCCGGTGGCCTGAATTGCTATAGCATCTTGCCAGCCCTCTGTGACCAGGGTTTATCAGTAGACACAAATGAGTGATATAGCACATACAGTTTTGCAATACTAGTAGTTATTGGGATATTAGGTAGCTCTTCTCTTCCTGTCTCCCTATCATACCACAAAAGCCCAAAGGGAAAGCAGGGATGGCACTCTGGTAGGACTTCTGTGTGAACAGTCAGTTAGCTTGGCATTCCTGTTAACTCTCTGAAGTCTCATCTGACAAGAGCATTCTCTGAGATACTGTTTACCAGAGGGAAGTACGAAGGGCAAGAAGACAAATAATTTAAACTCTGGACTCACTGTGGTGGAAGGTCTTTCATTTTATTTTGTTGTTTCTTATTTTTGTGGTCCTGGCATCAAACCTAGTATCTCATAAGATCTAATTTTTAAATGAACGTGGATATGCCAACTCAGTAAAAAGAAAATGCACTCACCCTGGACCCACCCAAAAGAATGAGGACACCAGATGAAGGCTAGTTAGCCGAGCTCGTCCCTTCAACTCCCCCCAGTCTGGAGCTCAGGTCAATTATACACTGTTATATTCTTTCTGAAAAAGGAATGCATTAAATGTACCTTAAGGTGCTGATAGGTCAGTTTCAGAACGGTACCCATATCAAGGGAACCACACCCCCACTCCTACAACTGATATCTCAGACTCTTCTGATACAAATGGACTTATTCTCCATCCCATTTTTTTTTCTTCCCTTCTTCCTCTTTTTTTTTTTTTTTTTTTTTTTTTTTTTAATTTAAATTTAAAGACAGGGACCCACAATTCTAGGCTCTAGCTGGTCTGGAACTTGTTAGGGAGACAAGACTGGCTTTGAACTAAGAACTGAGTATAGAGATTAAAGACATGCACTACCATGGCTAGTTCTCTTATTTTCTTATTTTTATATTCCTTCAGCCACCTAAAAGAATAGAATATAGAAGAGGCACTTTTTTGAAACATTCAGGCTTTAAAACACTTTTAAAAGAATATTAAAGTTACCAAATATCAACATGGGGGAAACTTGGCAACTTTTCAAGCCATTAAGTGTGTCTGAAATCATACAATACATCCACAAGATAAATAAAAGTCCAACTATTTCCTGCTCCAGTGGTAGGAGTGTACCAAATCCCTCCCCTCTTTGGTGGAAGTACCAGGCCAGAGTGTGAGGAGCCGCAAGGCCCCATCTACTTTTGACAGTCTCTCCTACAAAGCTGGAGAGCTGAAAGAATGAGTGTCTCTCTTCAGGAGATCCTCTGGAAGCCTCGTTCATGATACTCAAGTGTTCCTGAGACCCAAGAAGCGCCGCCCCTGAGAGCAAC
The DNA here is from genome assembly GCA_019843815.1 of Montemys delectorum. Classification (NCBI taxonomy): domain Eukaryota; kingdom Metazoa; phylum Chordata; class Mammalia; order Rodentia; family Muridae; genus Montemys; species Montemys delectorum. The sequence continues at coordinate 12,568 of JADRCD010181665.1, forward strand.
CAAGATTACTGAAGGGAAAGCTGCATCTTGCAGAAGACACCAGTAAGTCCAGAAATGCCAACACAGACAATCAAAGATAATAAACTTAACAAAGCATAGGCTATGAACACTTCATTCAATTCAAACTATGACTGATTTAAAAAAAAAAAAAACAATTTTTAAAGAGCTCAATTATAACAGCACCAAATAGCAGCTCAGGACATGAATATTACCTAAAAGAAAATTAATCAGATCAGAAAGGGAAAGTCAGAACACAAAAGCACATGGTAAGATACCCTGTGAAAATGTCAAGTATTCTTTAACCCATCAACTTAAAAAAAACAAAAAACCAAAAAACTAAATTACTCAAGAGTTGATTTTTTTAAAAAAAGAAATAAGAAATAAATCAAAATGCCATCAAAACCAAGTAAAAGTAAGCCTGAAAAGAAACAGATGAATAAACAATATTCATAATATTATAATAAATAATATTCACTTGGTAGGCTAGGTAAGCTTATCTACCTTTGGTGACCAGTCTGGGCTGCAAAGCAAGATCTCTCTCTCAAAAAAATTCAAAGAAGAAAAATAAAGTCTAGTAAAATACTAGAACGAGTGGTGAAGAAAAATTAACTTCAGCTGATACCTCTCTCCAATAAACTAATTAATCCCACATGGACCAAAGAGAACAAAAAGGAAGCCACACACACTCCAGCTGGTCTGGGGAGGTGCAAATCTCTGTTAATGAAGAGTGGCTATCCTGTATATGCCATGCTTGTGAAGGTTAAAAATGAAAATATTATTTCTTAATACAACAATAAACATACTGGAGACAGTACAATAATCAATCACATCATTTGTAAAACTTTAAAATCAAAGCACAAGCCAGGCATTGTGTGGCACATGCTTGGCACACGGCACTTAGTAGGCTAGGCAAGGTGATCTACCTTTGGTGACTGGTCTGGGCTGCAAAGCAAGATCTCTCTCTCTCAAAATAAACAAACAAAAAAACCAAAAAACCCAGAAAAACAAAAAAATCAAGCGCATTTTAGAAGAAATATGGAGGGGGGTACTTTCTCATGTGACTTGTCCAACTGTTTAGCCAGTAAACAGTACAACCCAAACCTACCTCTCCAGCTTCATCTCCTGTGACCTGCTGGGATGCCAGGGTCAGAGCGACCGCCTCAAGCTTCCCTCTGGTGTGAACCGCTCATCCAGCGCTTCCTGGCACGCCCCTCCCCCATTCCCATGGAAATACTAGCTATCCTTCCAGACCCAGTTCAAATGTCATCACCTCTGGGACAGCAGCTCATTGCCCGGATGGAGGATGGAGGTTCCGTCTCCCTCCCCGGAAGGAATGCTACAGGACTTTCTTTGTACCTCTTCTTTGGGGATAGTTTTCTAACTCTGCAGCCATCTTCCTCCACAGCAGTCACCTCCTCCCCCCTTTCCATATCACATCTGAAGACCCTTAGAGGCAGAAATTCTCACCCATTTGAGTAACCTACAGACAGCTCCCAGCACAGAACATACAAGCAAAAACTAACATGAAAAGCAGAAGTAATTCCATTTCAAGAGTATGATGAATAACTAAAGAACAGCGACTTGGCTATTTAAAGGAGCCCTTATACCGCCTCTGAACGACAAAGAAACTACTAAAAAGAAAAAAGCTACCTAAAAAAATTCCCAAGCCTCAAGTAAACAGTTGAAATATACATTATAAATTCGTTCAACCTATTTTTGTAGTAGGGTTTATTGCCTGTAATTTGGCAATTTAAAAAAAGAAAAATAAAATATATTGATTTGAAAACATTTATAGAAGTATCATTAAATAAAACAACTCTGGAAATCATGGCTATGCTGCATAGTTTTATGTCAACTTGACATAAGCCAAAGTCATCTGAGAGAGCAGAACCTTAATTAAGAAGTGCCTCCATAGGTCAAATTCTTTTGTGTGTCTGTCTGTATGTCTATCTGTCGTCTGTCTTCTCTCTCTCTGTGTCTCTCTCTCTCTCTCCCTTCCCCCTCCCTCCCTGTTTTTTGTTTTTTTTTTTTTGAGACAGGGTTTTTCTGTTTAGCCCTGGCTGTCCTGGAACTCACTCTGTAGACCAGGCTGGCCTCAAAATCAGAGATCCAAGATCCAAGAAATCCAAGAAAAGAGGCAGAATCTCTCTCTGTCTGCCTCTACCCCCAACCCCCAACCCCCCACCTTGCCCCTCCCCCTGCCCCGTCCTCCCCCTCCCCTTCCCCCCTGCCTCTGCCTCCAGAGTGCTGGGATCAAACCCATGCACCAGGCAGGTGGTATTTCTTAATTAATGAGGGAGGACCCAACCCAATGTAGATGGGACCATCCTTGGGCCGGGAGTCTTGGGTTCTATAAGACAGCAGGCTGAACAAGCCATGGAGAACAACCAGTATGCAGCACTCCTCCACTGTCTCTCTGTCAGCTTCTACCTCCAGGTTCCTGCCCTGTTTGAGTTCCTGTCCTGACTTCCTTAAGTGATTGAACTAAGGAAGTGGAAGCTAAATAACCCTTTCCTCTCCAAGTTGCTTTTAGTCATGGTGTTTCATCACAGCAATAGTAACCTAACTACCTAAGGCAATGGCATACATCTTTAATCCCAGTACTAGGGAGGCAGAGGTAGGCGGACCTCTGGGAGTCAGAGGTCAGCCGATCTACAGAATGAGTTCCAGGCCACTCAGGTCTACAGATTGAGACCCTTTCTCAAAAAAACAAAACAAAACAAAACACACACACACACACACAAACCCCCCACACACACACAAAAAAACAAAAACAAAAACAAACAAACAAACAAACAGAAAACAAAAAAACACCACATAAAAACCAACCTGGAGCCAGGGGTGGTGGCACACGCCTTTAATTCCAGCACTTGGGAGGCAGAGGCAGGCGGATTTCTGAGTTCGAGGCCAGCCTGGTCTACAGGGTGAGTTCTAGGACAGCCAGAGAAACCCTGTCTCAGAAAATACCAAAAAAAAAAAAAAAAAAAAAAAAAACCAACCTGGAAATCACCTAAATGAACAAGGAAGCCACATTTGCAAAGAAAGCCAAACTTTAACACATCTACTTTTCAGACAACTAAAGTGGCAAGTGTAATGAGTGTGTCCATGTGTAAAAGTGGGAGCAATCATCACCTAATCTCAGCTAGCTAAACCAGGCATGGGTGCACACCTATAATCCCAGCTACTGGGAGTCAGAGACAAAGGATCCCAAGTTTGAGGTCAGCCTTATCTACCTGGTTCAACCCTGTTCCAAACAAAAGGTCTAAAAAATGCTGGCTTGGGCCAGCAAGATGGCACAGCAGGTAAAGGCACTTGATGCCAAGTCTGATGACCTGAATTCAATCCCCAGGACCTACACACCTGGTCTGTCTGTCTGTCTATCTGTCTGTCTCACATACACACACACACATGAAATAAATTATTAAAATAAAAATGCATATAATAGGTACAAGTGGAGAATTTAATGAGCACAGGTTCTTTAAAGTGTCCTGAAAGGTCAACTACTCGGACTGAAGAGGTCACAACCCTTGTCCACTCTTTGTTCAGCTCCCCAACCCCTACTTAATCCGACTCCTCTCTGACATCAAAGCAGGATGGCCCTGACAAAGATAGGGAGAAATCTGAGGCAGGATCAGCATTTTCAAATTTGGCCCTTTACCAGGTCTCAGAACACCTGCTCTTTTAAAACAGAACTCCATTCGTCCAGGCATGAATTAACTCAGCAAATAGGTATAATCAACTTCCAAACAGCTCTTCTGAGACCTGGGGCAACAAAACCAGGGGACAGAACGAGAGGTCATAAACAAATAAATAAATAAATACAGCTCAACCAAAGGAACACCATACCTGGTATTAAAAATATAGCAAACTGCCGGGCGGTGGTGGGCACACGCCTTTAATCCCAGCACTTGGGAGGCAGAGGCAGGCGGATTTCTGAGTTCGAGGCCAGGGCTACACAGAGAAACCCTGTCTCAAAAAACAAAAACAAAAATCTAGCAAACTACCTAATGAATTATAGATTTTAAAGGACCCACAATCACTTTACTAAATTAGCATAATCCCTAACAACAATCTAAACATTTGTCTTTCTAACCACAGAAAAGTTTAACACTCAATCCTCATCAAGGAAGCTTCTCTTTCTAACACAGAACATTACAGAAACCCAGAACCAATCGAAATGCAGTTATGAACCCTAGGCCCAATGGCTGCCTCAGAATAAATTTTGTTCTCTGGGTACTGTAATCTTATTGGGAATTTTTGCAAACAAGAAAAAATGGGAGAGGGATAGAGGCACACATTACAGACCACACCTGTGAACTTGGATGCTTCCCTTGAATCCCTTGGGAGGTTAAGGCAAGTGAGCACCAAAGTTAGAGGACAAAACATTGTTGAGAGACAGAGAGAGGGGCTGTCAAGATGGCTCAGTGGGTAAGAGCACTGACTGCTCTTCCGAAGGTCCTGAGTTCGGATCCCAGCAACCACATGGTGGCTCACAACCACCCGTAATGAGATCTGACGCTCTCTTCTGGTCTGAAGACAGTTACAATTAAATAGGCCAGAGTGAGCAGGGCCAGATCAAGTGGGGCTGGATCGAGTGGGGCCGGACTGAGTGACGCCAGCAGAGGACCTGAGTTCAATTCCCAGCAGCTACACACATGATGGCTCACGGCCATCTGTACAGCTACAGTGTACTCATACACATAAAATAAATAAAAACAAAAAGAGAGACAGACAGAGAGAGACTACAGCCACAGATGAAACTTAAAGATGGGTAGCATTCATTTATTTAGCACAGGTACTGGACAAGATGCTAGGGAAACATCAATAGAAAAGAGTTCTGGCCCTTACAGCAGGTAAATATGATAGCAATTTTAAAACAAAATCAAATCATGCAGGTAGACTAGAGATATAGGTTGATGGTACAGCAGATATGTAGCCCGTGTACGACTCTGGACTTGATCTCTAAAACTGGGGAAAAAACAAGTGTGCATATGTGTGTCATTGGGCTGGGGGTACAGCTTAGAGGCACAGCTGAGTAAGACTCTAGGTTTGAACCTCAGCACCACAAACTAAGAGAAGACTACCAATCAACCTCGTAGAAAAGTGAAGGAGGATGGTAAAAGGGTACATGAGCCCCACCAGACAGGTTAAGGAGCAGTGTGCCACCCCCCCCCCCCCACCAGCTCTCTTACTTTCTTTTAAAGGTGCATCAATACAATGAGAGTAATATGTGTCCCATGACACAGGGTCTCATGTAGCCCAGGCTGGCCTCAAACTGCACAGCCACAGATGACCTGTAGCTCCTAATTCTCTTAAGCCTTTACTCTGCCCAGTCTATTCAGTGCTTGGGTTTGCCCAAGGGATCCTGAATGCTAAGGCAAGCTCTCTACCAAGTGAATACCACATCCCCATCCCAGGCTGTAATTTAAGAGTCTCTTTACCACTTCTGTGTCTGCTAAAACAGCAAAGAGATTCTTCTCAAGGACACACACCTCAGAGGACCTTACTTTTAACCCGAGCTGTTCTAAACGACAGCAACAGTATTAGTTATTGCTTTAATGAATCAAGGGAAGCATCCAAGTTCAAAATTCAATGCAAAACCAATTCAAAACCTCCAAGTAACCATGGTACAAGCGCGTAAAGTAGACATAGACAAACATGGTAGTGACCTATCTATAATCACAAGACTCAGGAAGCACAGGCAGGAGAGTTCCAGACCAGCCTACACAACAAAAATTGTCCTCAAAAGCTGAGAATACAGCTCAGTGGTAAAGCTCTTGCTTAGTATGGTCAAGGACCTGGATTCAATTTCTAGCAAAATAAATGCATAACCTGTCTTTCCAGTCATATCCCCTTTTTGAAGGGCCTTCACACTAACAGATGTGTGTAGGCTCCTAACAAATCTTCCAGGACTGCTAAGACCATAGAATACAATCCTAATGCAATTAGTAAGTTCTTTCTGTTGTTTGGTTTTTAATATTTTGGAACATTTATTTACTATTTGTATGTGTATGGTACTTTGTCCTGCAACTCACTCTGTAGACCAGGCTGGCCTTGAACTCAGAAATCTGCCTGTCTCTGCCTCCCAAGTGCTAGGATTAAAGGCATGCACCACCAATGCCCAGCCCTGCACTTCTTTTAAAAAAATATATATATATTTATTTATGTGTATGAGTACACTGTAGCTAGATGGCCATAAGCCATCATGTGGCTGCTGGGAATTGAACTCAGGATAGCCCCGCTCACTCCAGCCCTGCTCGCTCCAGCGTAATGCACTGTAGCTGTCTTCAGACACACCAGAAGAGGGCGTCAGATCTCATTACGGGTGGTTGTGAGCCACCATGTGGTTGCTAGGATCCGAATTCAGGACCTTTGGAAGAGCAGTCAGTGCTCTTACCTGCTGAGCCATCTCACCAGCCCTGCACTTCTTATTTTTCCTCAAATTCTCATTTTAAATGTTAAAAGTAATGAATAAATTAAAATGTAATAGAAAATATATAAAAAAGTAAACGCTGGATACGGCGGCACGAACTTTTAATGCCAACACTGAAGAGAGAGAAGCAGGCAGAGATCTCCTTGAGTTTAGGGCTAGCCTGATCTATATTATTAGTTCCATAACAGCCAAAACTACACATTAAGACCTTGTCTAAAAAAGGTTTATTAAATTTATTAAACACATTATATAACTATATTGGAAATATTTTGTTTTTCTTTTTGTTTTATTTTATTTTGGACTCTGTGTTATTCTGTGTAATAGCCCTGGCTGTCCTAGAACTCATTCTGTAGACTAGGCTGGCCTCTAATCACAGAAATCCACCTGCCTCTGCCTCTGCTTCTGCAGTACTGGGATTAAAGACTCAACCTCACTTACTTAAATTAGAAATCTTACTGATTCTGGTTCACTCAACAACTGTGTATCTATGATGTCCCAGGTACTATTCTAGTTTCTGCTTAAAGAGTGTTCCGTCAAGAAAAGAAGTCCAGTGCTTAATGTTTATGGTGCTGTGGCGGTTTGAATGTGCTCCGGCCCATAGGGAGTGGCACTGTTAGGAGGTGTGGCCTTGTTGGAGGAAGTGTGTCACTGTGGGATAGGCTTTGGAGGTCTCCTCCTATGCTCAGGCTCTACCCATTGCAGAAGAGAGCTTCCTCCTAGCCGCCTGAGGATGCCAGTTTCTCCTGGTTGCCTTTGAATCAAGATGCAGAACTCTCAGCTCCTTATCTAGCACCATGTTTGCCTGCATGCTGCCATGTTTCCTGTGCTATGATGATAATGGACCAAACCTCTAAGACTGTAAACCAGCCTCAATTAAATATTTGCCTTTGTAAGAGTTGCCGTCTCTTCAGAGCAATGGAATCCCTAACTAAGGTGTAAAGGACTTGTTTTTTTTTCTTTTTAAAGATTTATTTATTATTGTATCTAAGTACACTGTAGCTGTCTTCAGACACTACTGAAGAGGGCGTCAAATCTCCTCACAGATGGCTGTGAGCCACCATGTGGTTGCTGGGATTTGAACTCAGGACCTTCAGAAGAGCAGTCAGTACTCTTAACTGCTGAGCCATCTCTCCAGCCCTGTAAAGGCCTTTTCAATTCCTAGGTTAAAAAAAAAAAAAATTATAAGATTGGAACTGGGCCGGGTAGTGGTGGCGCACGCCTTTAATCCCAGCACTTGGGAGGCAGAGGCAGGCGGATTTCTGAGTTCGAGGCCAGCTTGGTCTACACAGTGAGTTCCAGGACAGCCAGGGCTACACAGAGAAATCCTGTCTTGAAAAACCAAAAAAAAAAGATTGGAACTAGATCTAAATGTGTATGCAGGCCCTTAGTTCAATCCCAGTACTAAAACAAAACAAAACAAAAACAAACAAACAAACAAAAATCACAATGGCAAGTACTTCTCCTTAAAATATGAGGAGACACAGGAAGGAACACACTTCTGGTGGTCTGTGAGGACAGAGGTGATAACTGCCTCTTCTCTACTGAGGAAAAGAAAAAGGAGCAAGAATAACTACAGAGGAAACAGCATGTGCAAAGGGCAGGGAGGAGTGCAGCCCATCTCTGGAGGAAGCGAAAGAGGGCAGGAGAAAGAAGCTGCAGGAAATGTGGTTAGAGAAGGGAGGGGTGGGGGCACAGTCAGGGATAGGGGCATAGGCAGGCAGCTTAGAGTTCCTCACCCCAGCATGATGAGTTGGGACTTTATTGTAACTGCAATGGAACCAGGAAAAACAACGATGCAACCTTATTTCTAATTTATTTCATTATAATACTTAGGAGTCTAACACTATGCTCCATATTTTTTTTTGGTTTTTCAAGATAGGGTTTCTCTGTGTAGTTCTGGCTGTCCTAGAACTCCCTCTGTAGACCAGGCTGACCTCGAACTCAGAAATCCACCTGCCTCTGCCTCCCAAGTGCTGGGATTAAAGGCATGTGCCACTACCGCCCGGCCATAAAGCACTATTAGCAGCTGACAATTTTTTTTAAAGAATTATTTATTTTATTTGTATAAGTACACTGTAGCTGTACAGATGGCTGTGAGCCATCATGTGGCTGCTGGGAATTGAACTCTATTCGCTCCGGCCTCACTTGCTCTGTCATAATTCACTGTAGCTGTCTTCACACGCACCAGAAGAGGGCTTCAGATCTCATTACGGGTGGTTGTGAGCCACCATGTGGTTGCTGGGATCTGAACTCAGGACCTTCGGAAGAGCAGTCAGTGCTCTTACCTGCTGAGCCATCTCGCCAGCCCTATGCTCCATATTTTAAGTAAGAAAGATAATTGTACATTTCCCCCCAGGGACCCCTAACACTTATATAAACTGCAGCTTCTTCCTTGAGTAAGTGCTAACAGCAAGCACTCAAAGTATCAGGGGAAAGAAAGCAACCTTGACAGTTTGACACCGAGAGTTCTTCACTCATCACTGGATATTTTCTTCTTCCTCTTCCTTACCTCACTTTGTCTCATGTTTGAAATCAGCCATGGTGTAAGCACAAAAATCAGAAGCACAAGGGTTCTTTTCTGCTGACAGCCCAAGATAGGCTAGGCTCTGCTTGAGAAACATGCCCCAGGGAAAGATGTGAAGAGGAGTACAGCACACTGACCCCCCTCGCCCCAATTAGTGCTAGGAAACAAGGGGGAACAGTCCCTGTTTGTCTCCAGCAGCCTACACAGAAATGTCTTCTATTGTCACCCAGCAATGAGTCATGGAGGTAGAGGCAGATTGCACAGAAAACTAAGCTAAAGGGTTGTTTGTCCAGAGACATCTTAACACACCCATCCACCATCAACAGACATGACCAGTCAAGGGCTACCAGCCTTCTCAACAACCAACACAAAGCGCCTGAGGTAGACTGTTCAGAAGGTTCATTTAATCACAACTACTATAAATAAATCCTATTATTAGGACTACTTGTTCTGATAAAAATAAACAACAAATAAGCCTACCCCCAGAGAACATCAGAGACTCGTCCAGGCTCACAAAACTACAAGTAACAGAGCCAGGCTTCAAATCCAGCATGATCCAGCACACAATCTCTGAAGCAAACCACTGTTAAGACCCTCACAATCCCATCCAAAATTTTCTGCCATCAACTCTGAGGTAGTTTTCTCTTATATTCTGGATTCTGTTTCTTTAAATAAATAAAAACAAAAAAACAAACGATACAAAATAAACAACCTAAAACAGTGGTAGCATTCGCCTTTGATTCCAGCACTTGGGAGGCAGAGGCAGATGGACCTCTGCAAGTTAGAGGTTAGCCTGGTCTATAAAGTGAGTTCCAGGACAGCCACAGCTACTTAGTGAGATCTGACCTCAAACAAACAAACAAACAAAAATTTAACAGATGTACTGTCTTTTTATGTATGAGTGTGGGCATGCACATTCCACAGTATTTGTACGGAGGTCAGAAGATAACTTTCAGGACTTGGTTCGCTACATCCACGGCAGGATTTGGGAACTGAACTCAGGTCACCAGGTTTGCACAGCAAGCACTTTTACAGAGCCATTCCTCTGGCACCCTATTCAGTCCTTTTCATGAAACCTACCTTCCCTTTGCAAGGATACAGCTACAATGTCAAAATGAACAAGAGAATGACAACAGGTATTTCCACTTTCAAAACCAAAGATTTGAAGATAGATAGGGCCCTAACCTTTGACAAGACTCTACAGTGAACAAAACTTATCCTAAGGGCTGGAACCATGGCCTAGCAGTTTGAAAAACTAAGAGCCCTTACTGTTTTTTCAGAGGACAGGGGACTGGAGTTCAGTTTCCAGCACTCACAGCTCACAACTACCTTAAGCTAATCCAGGGAATCTGACAGCTCTGGCCTCCAAGGGCACCTCATTCCTATCCACATATCCATTCAGACACACATACACATGTATCATTAAAAATAATATGATTTACACCCAACCATTGGACTGAAGTCGGCGACCCCTGTGGTTGAATTAGTCAAAGAATTAAAGAAGCTGAAGGAGAGAGCAACCCCATAGGACGTGCAGTCTCAACTAGTCCAGACCCCAGGGAGCACCCGGAGACAGAGCCACCAACCAGGAGCATACACGGGTTGGTCGGAGGTCCCTGGCACATATATAGCAGAGGTCTTCCTGGTCTGGTCTCAGTAGGAGAGAATGAGCTCAATCCTAGAGAGAGACTTGAGGCTCCAGGGAAGGGGGAGGGGGGCGGGAGAAGACTCTCAGAGGCAAGAGGGAGGAGGAATGGGATGAGGAACTGGGGGGGGGGGGGGCCTGAGAGGGGGTAACGACTGGAATGTAAATAAATAAAATAATAAAAAAGTAATTTGATTAAAAAAAACCAAACCCCAAGCTTGTGCTAATTCTATGCCAGCCTGGGTTACACATATAGACCCTGCCCATCCCACTCCATCCTCTCACAAAAATATCTGCCCTGAAAAGAGTTGCTGAAGAATACCTTGCCTTGAAAGAGGGGGACTTGCTACCTGTTTTACAAGGGGCAAACTGCTGCACATACAAACTGAACAAATGCTAGCAATACTGCTCAGAGACATATGCTACAAATCCAACATCAAGGGCAGCGTCAAGGACCTAAAGAAGAGATGTGTTTGAAGCAGGTTTTAATAACCTGGCTACACTCACACAAGTCCACCACTACCAGCCCTGCCATCACTGCAGGTATCAGTGAAAGTCACCATACCAACAGGTCCTGGGTTATTAAAATCTAGGGAAAGGAGGATGGGAGCTTACAATCATCTCCAAAGGGCAGAGCGCCCGAAGCTACTATCGTCTTATCAGACACCTCTCAAGTCTCCTGACGTCAGGTAAAGACGAAGAAGGAACCCAACAGGTGGGCTTAGAAACCCACCTTATGAAATAAACTGTCTGTCTGTAAGCAAGACTGGCCGCTGCAGATAGCGAGCAACCTTTGGTTTTGTTTCCCTGGTCATCGTTCTTATGCCTCAAGTCAATTTCCGGCTCGCGCGGTCAACTAAGCAAAGCCAGGGGAATAATAACCGATGAGGGGATGAACTGTTGCATGAACGGTCAGAGGAGGAGAGACTCGTCCCTCGAGCAAGGTACTTCTCAAGAAAAAGGCCACGGAATAGGGAGTCCCCAAAGTGAGCCAGGGAAAAGCCGTGGGGAAATCTGTGAACACACGCCCCCGCTGGCCAGGCGATCAACCGACCACAAGGCCCCACAGGTGTCAGGCACCAAAAGTAAATGGGGCTCACCCATCCCAAGTCCACACTCAGACCCCGAGGAGGTCTCAAAGGCTAATAAGAAGCGACCTGAATTTGCTCTGCGTCTTGTTACAGGCCAGAATCCCAGAGTACGCCCTTTAGGCAATAGCTGGGGGGGACGCATTAGGTTTCGTTTTCTTGGGCGAAGACTGATGTCGGTGGCCAGGGGCGACAGACACTGTTGGGAAAGAGGGGGATCCGGACTTGCAGGGTGCACGGTCGATGTGAGTCAGGCACACAATCAGTGCTTAGTCACCGATAGCCCGGCAGCCAGAGTTCCTCGCCCCCCGCCAGCCGGGCCGTACGTGACGAAGCCTAGCCTGGCGGTGGCGGCCTCCCGGCCACTCCCGGTACTCACTCGGCCGAGCTGGTCCCGTTAACCGCTGAGCCATCGGGGGCCGGGTTCAGCTGGATGGGCGTCGGCTTCTTCTTGGGCATCTTGCAGCCGGGAAACAGCCTGCAACTCAGCAGGGAGCGCGCGGCCGCTTCTCGCTTCCACCCTCGGCTCTGCCCAGAGTCGGGGCGGCTCTATCAGCGCCGCGCTCCTGGGACCCTCCGCCCAACCGACGCGGAGAACCAGCTGCGCGCGATCGCCGGCCCGGGACTCTCGCCTCAGCACACGCGTTCCTAGGACTCGGCCGGCCCCCTGCGCACTCCCCACAGCTCAGCTACAACCCCAACCCGGAGAAAGTGCGGCCGCCCCGGCTACCGCGCTCCTAGACGCCGCGCACAGACGTCCCAGTGAGGGACTGGAGGGCGAGGGAGGGGCGGGGAAACGGGCAGGCCCCGCCCCTCTGGGGGGGGGGGCTGCAGCGCTTCCCTCACGCCCGCCTGACTCCGCCCCCATCGCTTCGCCGACAACCAATAGGGACTAGCCTCAGAGGCAGATGACGCGGAAATACGTCACGGGAGGCGCGGCGCACTGGCCTTGGGGCGGGGTTAAGGGGAGGCTTTCCGGGCGCCCTCTGCTGACCAGCGGTGTTCAGGTGGATGCTATGGCAGGTTCTTGCACTCAGGTCATCGTGCCTTTGCGTGGGGCTGCTTGGCCTATTTATCTCGATTCTTCTCCTCCCTTGGGCTGGGTCATTTTGACCCAGACAAAAGTACAAAATAAATAAGAAAAGGACCCCTTTTCGTGTCCTGAGGCCAGGCGAACTAGAGTAACAGAAAACTAAATTGATCAAAAGCCAGGAGTACACATTTTTAATTCCAATACAAGAGGCAGAGGCAGGCTAATGCGTATGCATTCGAAGCCAGCTTGGTCCACACAGCCAGGGATACGTTGTGAGACCCAGTCTCAAAAAGAAAACTTGTCAAGAGACTTCTTAAACCAAACTGGCATGATTTTTCTATAAACAGCTGAGAACTCGGTGCTGAAGAGGTGGTAAATTGGTGGAGCCTATTTTAAGAGCAGAGTGAAGTGTAATTAATGAGGTCAGCCAACCTAACTGTATCCAATCTTATATCCTGTTGTTTTCTAAGCCTTTTGACAAATTCAAGTTTGGAGTAGCCTGGACAGCAGAAGTTGAGAATGTTTCTTGCTCTAGCAAGACCCGAGTTGGGTTCCCTGCATTCATGCTTGGACAGCTCACAACCACCTGTAAGTTCCAGCCTCTGAGGGTACTTGTACTCTTGTGTACATACCCAAACACATACAAACATCACTAAAAATAAAATCAGGCACACACCTTTAATCCTCGCACTCGGGAGGCAGAAGCAGGTGATATCCCAAGTTGGAGGCCAGCCTGGTTTACAGAGTGAGAGTTCCAAGACAGCCAGGGCTACACAGAGAAACGATGTCTTGAAAAACTAAAATGATGATGATAATAAATCAGATAAATCTTTTTTAAAAATAAATTCACCACCAAATAAATAGGTATTGTAAGTCATGCACTGTCCAAACGGAGGCAGGAGGATCAGAAGGCCATCCTTAGCTACCTAGCAGGTTCCAGACCTAACCTGGGCCACATGAGACACTGTCTACCTTGCACCTTCCCCCCCAAAATACTCTAGGTTTAATCTACCAACTTCCCATTTAATCTACCAGCATCAAAATGAAAAAAATATTGTTTTATCCTATCATTCTATGAGGGTTGTGGAGCATAAGATATGAATTGATCAAATAGCTCAATAGTTCATATGTCTTCACAACGAATCTGGGCAGCGTGGACCCCATGTTTATAGCCTCAGAATAGGCCTTTTGGCAAATACACACACAAAAAAAGATAGAATATTCAGAAAAAAATGCAAGTTTCAGGGGCTGGAGACATGCCTCAGTGATTAAGAGGTCATGGTGCTCTTGCTGAGAGCCCAGGCTCATTCCCAGCACCTGTGTGCTGGTTCACACCTATCCAGCACTCCAGTTCGAGGAGAACCTACATTCTCTGCTGACCTCCAAGGGAGGCACACACATGGTGCACATATGTACATGCAGGCAAAACACAAATACATATAAAACAAAAATAAACAAATCTCTGAAAATACATAATGCAGCTTCCTCTTTTAAACCACTTAGACTTAAAGATACTAGGTAGGTTTAAGGAACAGATAAGCATCTGTACGGGGTGTTCCCGAGCCAGGTGTTAGGAGGCGGTTGAAAGCTGAGGCAAGATACTTAACTTCCAGGCCGGGAGGCAGCCTGCAGGGGGATTTCTAATTGACAAATAACTCCAACTCCAGAGAGCGAGACATCCAGGTGGAGAAGGCCTAGCATTTTAGATGAAAGGTTGTTTATCTACAACATGGTTGATCACATAACTAGAATTACTCTCCTCTTAGCTGTAACAAATTCCCAACAAGAGGCACTTAAAGAAGGGAAGGGGCTATATTAGCGTATACCCATCATGGTGGACAAACATGGTGGCAGGAGCTGGAGGCCACTGGTCCCAGCATCCAGTCAGGAAGCACAGAGAGATGGAAATAGTTTTCAGGGCTAGAGAGATGGCAGAGAGATAGCTCAGAGGTTAAGAGTACTGACTGCTCTTCCAGAGGTCCTGAGTTCAATTCCCAGAAACCACATGGTGGCTCACAACCATCTGTAATGGGATCTGATGACCTCTTTTGGTGTGTCTGAAGACAGCAACAGTGTGCCCACATACATGAAATAAGTAAATAAATCTTTTTTTTTTTTTTTTTGGTTTTTCATTTATTATATGAAAGTACACTGTAGCTGTCTTCAGACACCCAGAAGAAGGCATCAGATCTCATTACAGATGGTTGTGAGCCACCATGTGGTTGCTGGGATTTGAACTCATGACCTTCTGAAGAGCAGTCAGTGCTCTAAACCGCTGAGCCATATCTCCAGCCCCCCCCCCTTTTTTTTTTTTTTTTTTTTTTTTGGTTTTTCGAGACAGGGTTTCTCTGTGTAGTCCTGGAACTCACTCTGTAGACCAGGCTGGCCTCAAACTCAGAAATTCGACTGCCTCTGCCTCCCAAGTGCTGGGATTAAAGGCACACACCACCACTGCCCGGCTAAATCTTTAAAAAAAAAATAGTTGTCAACCTTCGTTCTCCTTTTCAACTAGTTATGGACTACAGCCCATGGAACAGTATCACCCATATTTAGTGTGGGTGCTCCCACTTGAATTAACCCTAGCTAGATACTCCCTCATAAGACACGCCCAGAGGCTTGTCTCCTAAACAATCCTAGGTCTTGTTACATCAATAATATGAACCATGCCTACCAAGTAGACTGATATCTCACAGTGGGAAAATGAAGACACAAATATAAGATGTAAGAAGAATGTCTGGGGGGGGGTGTGGAGAGATGGCTCAGCGGTTATGAGCACTGACTGCTCTTCCAGAGGTCATGAGTTCAAATCCTAGCAACCACATGGTGGCTCACCACAACCATCTGTAATGAGATCTGATGCCCTCTGCTAGAGTGTCTAAAGACAGCTACAGTGTACTTACATATAATAAATAAGTAAATTTTAAAAAAAGAGTAATTGTGGCTTCATAGAACGAATTGGGCAGAGTACCTTCAGTTTCTATTTTGTTGAATAATTTGAGGAGTATTGGTATTAGGTCTTCTTTGAAGGTTTGATAAAACTCTGCACTAAAACCATCTGGTCCTGGGCTTTTTTTGGTTGGGAGACTATTAATGACTGTTTCTATTTCATTAGCA
>JADRCD010181666.1:0-13172 GCA_019843815.1 Montemys delectorum
TAATTTTTGAAATTTTCCTGCAAAATTCATAATGTCCTTGTTTATATTAGCTGAATAACATTCCATTTTGTAAATGAACCTCAATTTCTCCATCCGTGTATCAGTTGAGGGACATTTGGGTTGTTTTCAGTTTCTAACAGTTATAAATAAAATGGCTATGAATGTGGTGGAGTACATGCCATTGTGGGTATATGTCTAGAAAGTACCCTAATCATAACACTTTCTATTGCTGAGTCTTAAATAAATGGAAGGAATAGGCAAAGTGTTTCCTAGTCCCAGAAAGGAACTTTAAATAAATCATGCTGCAACTGAGGTCCAAGTGAGGCATTGTTCATCAACTTAGAAGCCAAAATTGGCAGGATCATTCATATTGCTCTTCTTCAAGAAACCGAAAGATAAACAAATATCGGTCATGGAATCTTCCTCTATGGTTTCAGTATAGCACAATTCCAGCCTTCTATTGGCAACTTCAGAGGCCCAATGCTGACTCTGTGAGAGTTCATTGCATTCGAGTTGTGAAGATGAGCCTTTCAAGTTGCATTACTGTCAACAAGTTATTGAGATAACTAAGTCATTGAGAAATCTGCCATGGGGAGATGCTACTAGGACAGGAAGTACCCAAATGAGAGATATAAAAGAAGTTTTAGGAATAAGGCCATCTAAGCCTTTATTTGTTTTTGTTTTTGTTTTCATTTTCGTTTTTTAGGACAGGATTTCCCTGTACAAACCTGGCTGTCCTGGAACTCACTCTATAGACCAGGCTTGCCTAGAACTCAGAAATCTGTCTGTCTCTGCCTCCCAAGTGCTAGGATTAAAGACAAGCACCACCACAGTTCATCCCATCTAAGCCTTTAGAAAGTTAAGTCCAGTGTGTTTGAGACAAGGTTCTTCTGTGTTTCTTTTCTTGGTCCTATCTTCTCTCCTGATATGCACATTCCTATCTATTAGAGGAATGGGATTTGGTATTTTTTGCCATTGTATGTTAAAAAGATATATCTTGATTTCTGATTTTATAAGATGTGTTTTGAAGATATTGCCTTGAGTGTCAGAAGAGCATTTAGACATTTGAACAGTCTAGGAACTCCTACAGACTATTAGGATCTCTGAATACATTCTCATCACAGGATGAATATGAACCTATACTGACCAGGGTCAGAATGCTGTTGATTGAAACAAAAAGCTCCTCTATAGCATGATGTCTTTGAATGTTTGTCTTGTCGGGCTTTCCTTGTGTATTTGTGTTTGCTCTTATAGGAGGATTCTTCCCAGACTGCTTTTTAGGGACTGGATAGTGTGTGAAGACGTTTTTTCCATCTTTCTTCTTCTTTGTTTCTCCAATAATGTATATATTCTTTTTGTTTCTTGTGTTTCTTGGTTGAAACTGATCTATCTTTCAGCTTTCTTCTCATACTGCCTTAAATTCACCATTTTTCTCTGTCATTAAATCACATAAAATAAAGTAGACATTTGATATTCAGTGCTAAGCCATTTGGCAAGCCTGTTGGTATTATATGTTAATTTTAATTTTATTTATTTTTTACAGATTTATTTATTATATGTTAGTACACAGTAGCTTTCCTCAGACACACCAGAAGAGGGCATCAGATCACATTGCGGATGGTTGTGAGCCACCATGTGGTTGCTGGGATTTGAACTCAGGACCTCCAGAAGAGCAGTCAGTCCTCTTAAATTCTGAGCCATCTCTTCAGCTCCTGTTTTTGTTTTTGTTTTTGTTTTTAAATGAAATTTCTCTATGAAGCCCTTCCTGTCCTGATAGTAGGTATAGAAATCACATACATCAGCTGACATAATTTTGAACAATAAGCATATATTTTGTGCAGATTTTCATCCACATTTTCATTTTGAAATGCCAAATATATAGGTTATATTCTAATTCTAAGGATGACATATGGTCATGACATTGATACTATCTAAGTCTTTAGATTCATTGGATTCCAGGTGTATGACATTTTGCCTAACTGTTTTTGTTTGTTTTGAAATTGTTGAATAAATTAGAGTGTTCAACATGGCCTGTGTGCATAAATATGAATGTCATGTTTTCTTCATCTTTACTGTTGTCAGGAGATGGCCTCAGGAATCCTGATCTTCATGTAATCGGTAGTTATTGGTCCCCTTGTACATGCTAGAAATTGACTACCATTATGTGGGAGACCATCAAGAGCTTGCCACTGCTGAGCTGTCTCTCCTGCCCTAGGTTGCTTATTTATGATCAACATTTTTATTACTAGTATTTTCGTCTGTCCATTTGTAATGGTTTAAACATGTATTCTCTTTTAGTAATGTTGATTAATGTTGGAGTTTAAACTGACACTCTCCATGTTTCTGCAAGATGAATACAGAACCTCAGTGAATTTATAATTCTTTGTAGGAAATTCAGTAAGGAAATGTGAGTTCTATCATTTTGTTTCCATTTTGCTGTTTGCCAGGGAGTGAGTGTCATAATAGGTAATTTTTTTTTGGTTTTTCAAGACAGGGTTTATCTGTGTAGGCCTGGAAGTCCTGGAACTCACTCTGTAGACCAGGCTGCCCTTGAATTCACAAATCTGCCTGGCTCTGCCTCCCATGGGCTGCGATTAAAGTCATGCACCACCACTGCCCAGCAATGGGTAATTTTTAATATTTTATTATTTTATATGTGTGTGGGTGTGGGTAGTGGGGAGGAGGTAGGGTTAAATTGGTGGTAGGGGGTGTTTCCTTCCAGCCTGCCTGCTTTTCTGTCTTTCTATCTCTGTACTTTGTGGCTGTCTTAGGCATTCAGAAGTCAGATGAAGGTGTCAGATCTACTGTCCATGTGTGTCCATGTGTGTGTGTGTCTCCATGTATCTGTGTGTGTCTCCATAGCCAAGCTAGGGTCCACTATAGATTTGTGTTTCAGAGATCCTTATTTATTTCTTGTACATGGTCTTGTATAGGCCCTAGGACACACTTCCTGAAAAAGAAAACAAAACAAAGTAAAACACAAAACGAAACAAAACAAAATCAGATAATAAACCAACCAAGCAAACAAATTTGCCCGCCTGCCTACACAGAGTAATACTACCTCTTAAGTCTGCCTGATTCTCTTTTATTTTATTTTCTTTCTTTTCTATTTTCTTTCATTCTTTTTTTCTTTCCTTTCCTATTTATTTATTTATTTATTTATTTATTTATTTTCATACTGTGTTTTTAGGGTAACCAGTGCTGGCTGTCTTCGACCCACTTTGTAGACCAGGCTGGTCTCAAAGCTGTAAGAGCCTGCCTCTGCTTTTCAAATGCTGGATTAAAGTTCTACACCACTAAGATCAGTTAGCTTTCTCATTTTTTTTCTTTTTTGATTCTTGCTTTTGCCAGAAAGTAGTGGTGGCTAAAGGAGGTGTATCATTCATCATTGTAAGTTTGCAGCTAGCCTAGTCTACAATTTGAGTTACATGAAAGGAGTTCCAGGGTGACTAATTATATTTATTTTTTATTATACCAACAATACTTCCTAAGTTTGCCTGTTTTGATTTTTGTTTTTTGTTTTTGTTTCATTTTCATTCCCTTCCTTTCTTTTTCTGTATTTTTGCCTGTTTTTCTTCCCCCCAAGGAGGTCGACCTGTTGTCCTGTTTATTAAAACACTAGTAACTGCTTGAAGGTGACCTGTTCTTTTAACAAGTGTAGAACAAAGAAATTCTAGCAGCAAACTGGTTTTTTTTGTTTGTTTGTTTTTAAATTAAATTTATATAATTAATAAACTAGTTGATCCCTTTTCTGTTTTCATTTTAGAAAAGAACCATTTTTTGGCTGGTTTGGGAGCTTTCTTTTGTTTACAATATGAGTGTTTGTGGGGCTGTTGATCAGTTATCTGTCTCTCACTCTCTCAACAGAATTGATGAACACTACTGTGAGATGACTAGATTTTTCTATTTATTAATTTCTTTTTCTAATAAAAGTTTCATCAACAAATATATCTTCTTATATCTAAAGTTAAAATGCTCATGTCTGGATTGCCAATATTTCTGTGGTGTTTCTTAAACTTTTTAATGCTGGGACCCTTGAATAGAGTTCCTCATGTTAAGGTGAACCCCAAATGTAAAATTAATTTTGTTGGTACTTCCTAATTGTAATATTGCAACTGTGATGAATTGCAATATGAATATTTGATATGCAGATGGTCTTTGGCAATGCTTGGGTAAGGGTTCTTTGATCGCACCTAGGTTGTGACCCACAACTTGAGAACTAGTGCTTTATGGTATCTCCTGATAGTACTGTGTCTTGTGATTAATGGCAATGGAAATCTAGAACTTTATCCAAACAAAGCACATGGACCCATCAGAAACGAAGGTATGAACCAATTCTCCAAGAAAAGTACCAGATCTGCTGAGGTTATTAGCAAGGTTGCAGAAAGCACTGAATGGGTACCAGGTGAAAGTTGATATAAAATAAACAAATGCCACATGAATAATTGCAGAAATGAGAATTATATATGCTGTGAGTGTTCCTGTCATATTTTGTTGAAGTTGAATTTCTACAGATAATTGCGTATTCATGCCTTTAATGTGTATAGTGGAAGCCACAGCTTTAATCCAGAAATTTAAGAAGAAAGGCCCCTTCTCTAATCCTCTAATCTGTGATATGACTTGTACTGCAAGCCTATATAATGACACGGAAGAAAGAGCCTTTTGCTCTTTAGCTGCTTGCTCTCATCTTGATAGCCAGTCCATTCCTTCACTGGCATAAGAGCCAGCTTCTTTGGAATTCAAATTTATTCTAAAGAGAAGCTTATATATCTAGCCATGTGGCCTGAGCAACAACTAGATCATTGGGTTTTGTTTTCATAGCTAGTTATTGATGAATTATGCAAATCACCACACCCTCTAAGTCATTCTAAACAATGTCCTGTATATAGAGAGAAGTTCATTCTATTAGTTTGTTATTCAACAGGACTCTGACTAATATACTAGACAAGCAGAAAATACTTTTAGAGCAGTTTGAATCTCACAACCATCTCAGTTAAGTTACAAATTCAAAATGGCCACATTTCCATAACCTTTTGTTCAGGTGATGCTTTCAATCTTGTCTTCTGTTAGAAGATGCTGTTGGAAAAGTAAGTCAATTAGAAAAGTGTAAAATATCTCAATTGGAATGCAGATTGTATTATCCAGATAGCAACCCAACTGGGAGTCTTCTTTCTTGTTGATTCGTCTAGAGGCAAAAGAGGGGGAAGCACTGCAGTGGAGGGTAAGACTTGGTCTTCTGAGATATGGGGCAAAAGACTTTGTCTTACGAATTATTTAGGATTATGGAATAATAATAAAACAGAGTTTACTTATTTAAGTTTAAATTAGTCTGTTACTGTAGCTGACTTACTTTCTGTGTTCCTCTGAAGCCAGAGCCTGAAGCCTCTGGCACCTAGCAACTCATCGTAAAATAGCAAGATATTAAGTAAAGGATTAATTTCTAAAGCCTTTTTGAGTTTGTCCAGATGCTTCTTGCTTGTGGGTCTAGGGGGAAGTTTGGAGCAAGAAACTTGTGTTGAACCAGAAAAGAATAACACTCATAGAAGCAAAAAGTTTTACACAAGCAAATATGAATAAACTCACATAAGTTCATATACAGATTCATGAGTCATGCGTGGGTTTTCATGCATTTCCATTCAAACCAGTTGGGCATAGCTTGCATGCTATTCTCACAATTATATATTTCCACACACATCCATAGTTACACGTGTATATGGAACAAAAGACCAAGCACAGTTGCGGAAAGAACTCATTCATTCTGGATGAAAAATGAGCTCCAATTTTTATTGCATAGAGAAAGAAAAGGCTTCTACCCTTGTAATGTTAAATGAATAAAACACATGTCTATAAGAAAAAATCTGTGTTTCTTTTAATAACACTGAAGCCTGCCTTGTTATTAAGAAAGGATCTATTCTGTCCTATGGTAAGAGACACTTACCTGCTCCTTCTGCTGTCTGCAGCTTCTTTTTCCCCCTTTCCCTTTGCATTCTAACCATTACCCTCTTAGTTTTTTATGTCATCTATAGTTTCTAAGTTATTCCACTCTGTATTCTCCTTCAAACCTTGCTCTATACTCCTGCTCTGATGCGCATTACTCTTACTTTCAAACAATGCTCTTACTTTCAAAGCCATTTTTCTGAATGCTATGCTTATACTCTAAGTTCTTCTTTTGTTCAGTTCAGTCTAAAAAGTCTTCTGTCTAATAAACTTCTCCTCAGTTCAATTCCTCTTAGCTCAATTCTTCCAAGCTCAGTTTTTTTCAGCTCAGTTCTCCTGAGCTCAGTTCTGACTCTTCTCTTTGTCCTCAGCACTTAAACATCTTCTAGAATACATGATCACATGTTCAAAAGTTCATCACAAGTACATGCAAAAAATCAATCATAAAGTGAAATAGAAGTTTACTACAGAGAATGTTTAGACGCACATGCATTAGAAGTATCTAACTGGCTAAACATTGTTCAACTGTTAAATCTCCACAGCTTCACTGATGGTTCAAATGTATAGTTGTTAGTGAAGTTTTGTATTGAAAAACCCAGTCAATATTATATATTCTGTGTGGGACCTATAATAATTCATTAGTTCCCGTTTTATGACCTTGTTTAATTATTTTACAACCTCTTCGAATGTGCTCTGAGTAGAAGAATGTATGGTTTTATCATCTAAGAGCAATAATTAACTGGTGTCAGTTGGGAAACTGGCAGAGGTTTTATTGTAGTTTTGACTATCAGACAAGGAAATAATAGCAGTCCCACTAAAGAAGATCTTAGTAACCCCTGATATAATTTTAAATATACTTATAGAATCATCATTAAGACTTAAGAAGTCATCTATTTGTCCATATAGCATCACTACAAGGCAGTACATCTTCGTAGATCACAAAAATCAGCTCCAAAGGGGTATTCTATCACTTAGGGATTGTAATATGTGTTTAAAATAACAAAAAAAGCATATTAGTATCAGAAATCTTTCCAAAAGTGAGTTTTCCAATGACGTGCCAAATAAGAATGAATCTGTGTCAGATTATATAATAATGAGAAGCAGTTTATCTCAGGAAGATCACCTGCTAGTATTCAGCTTGCCCTGTTTTGGCTCCTGGAATAATATACTTCTATGAGGACATCAGATAGAGAGATTCCAGATTAAGCGGGGAAAGGAAAAGAAGATGATGTAAGTTTTGTAGATGAAGATCTGGCACCCCCACAAACATGAAGATCAGGTGACAGTGAAATCTTTTTATCCTTGATTTTACAGTATCAGTCTGGAGACCCACAACATTTCTTGTCCCACACATTGGCTCTCTGATTCACTGTCAGTCTCAATAATCAGATTCCTTCTAGGGATCTTCATAAGAAGAAACTACTGGAAGAAACACTTCTTCAGCATGCCCTGAGATCTCCAGCAGTGCAAGAGCAGCACTACATAATCTTCTCTATTCCTAGCCTTGCAGAGACACACTCTCCACCAGATGCATGTGGAAACTGAAGCAGGCTCTGTTCACTACAGGTAGTAGTTATGTGTTTCTTCCAACATTTCCTTCCCAGACAGACATTCACCTTTCTCTTACCCACCTTCACAACAAGGAGGGTCTTCTCAATTGACTTTGTGACATGATGGGCATAATCTGCATTGCTATCTTAGATGAGAGGTGACAATTCTTTTGCAAACTGACAATCAGGGATTCTGTGGCTGGTTCCTGAACTCACAGGAGACTAGAACTGCATGGTGTATGACAGCCTGAGAAAATTAGCATGCCTACCTCATGTACCTGTTACTACAGGTCTCCAGACATTTCTCTTTTATTAGGAATGTTCCAGCACACCTGGTTAGAATAACAGACAAGTATAATGCAGACTGGAAAAATATTTTCTCCATGAAGAACATTTGTTGGGATAATCTGAGGACTCATATGACAGCTACAAACCTCTTTCACTCAAACTCTGGTGGAATCTGATGCCTGCTTCTACCTCGGAGGAAATTATGTGTATGTGATGCAAACACATTCAGCAGTGGGTGTTCACACCCACATATTATTATTTTTCTTTTTAAACATCCATTTTTTAATTGTTATGTTCCATATAATTGTTTATTTTTATCCTCCTTGCCAGTGTAGTTTTTAGCATGTGTACTGCTCTTTAGGGAATTCTTCTCTTGCACTTATTTAATTAAAAAAAAGATATTGATAGGAATAATAACTTGTAAAGACTTTGTTTAAGATGGGCAGACACCTGTTCTGATTCATGAGTACAGTTCAATAAGACTTAGTGCCTATGGTTTTAAACCCAGCTCACAGGAGTTGGAACAGAAAGAAAAACACTTAAGAACATCTTCAGTCAGGTCACACTGAGTTTCACATCATCCTGGATCACAGTATAACTCTAAATATATAGAGTGAGAACAGTGCTTAGGCCTTTATAGACATCACATGGTAGCACTTGTCAGGTGGCTTCTCTGTGGTCATCTTTTCTTCTTTCTTTTCAGCCTAGACTCACTTTGAATGTTGTATAATGATAGTGGTTTTCAAATATCCTAAACTTTGTGGTGTCAACATAAAAAATTATACCTATCATGATTTAAACCAAATTTCTCCTACTCTATAAAATTCCTTAGTTCCAGAAAAAGAGAATACATTGTTTGAAATTGTGGTTTAGAGCACATCTCATGCCAGTTTTATTAGAAATTAGATAAAGCATCTGAATAAAGGGAAGTTCCTGATGTGGTGGAACTTTTATTTGTGTGTGTACATGTTTTATGTGTCTGTGTTATACTTGTGTCTGTCTGTCTGTCTGTCTGTCTGTCCTTCTCTCTCTGACTCTCTCAGCTATATGTGTGCATTTTATATATATATACATGTATATGTACATGTGTGTGTGTGTGTGTATGTGTGTGCGTGTACTTGAGAATGCCTGTGCTGGGCATTTTTATACTCTTTGCTTACCTGATGTGATAGACCTAGACATATTAAAGTGGAGGGTATGTTAAAGCCACAGAGGATGATATGTACCACAGATTCTCTCATTCCCAAAGCTGCTCAGTGCATCTTTGTATAATCCTTAACTCCCACAGAATAGTAGTTCCAATCTGAACTTAGGTTGTCTTCAAGGATCCATTTTATGGAATTCCATCCTTTGGTTTGCATGGCCATCACAAATACCTAACCACCATCCTTACCTAATTTGAACAAATGGTTGTATGGCAATCTGTCTTTCTTTTCTGTATTTCACCTTTCCCATTCTTCACGTTTCTCACAAATTATCCTGTCTTTCCATAAATCCATCACTGGTGATGTTGTGGCAAGATGAATATGTGATTGCTGATACCATAGTCAACCTCAAGAGGATAGCTGTACTTTTATGTTTGTACAATGGAACCTCCTACATTTTTAAACTGACCAAAGGTGTGATATAGAAACAGCAGCAGTTATTGTGACTCAGAGAAGGCAAAATAAAATAAAAGAGATAACATAGGTTCTGAAAATAAGACAATTATGGAAAACAACATGTGTGGAAGTATTCTTTTGTGCGAGTGGGATAACATCCACAATACACAGTTGTCGGACTGTTAGGATTATTATAACATCTATGCAGGATGTAGTTAAGAACATAATTATGGCAGTATTATGCTTATTGTAGGAATAGAATTGGCAAAAATACCATCTAAAGACCAATGCCATGGTTCGTATTGTGTGTTAGAAGACTAATTTTTTTTTGGCCTTTTTGTAAGGCCAGTAGTTTGTTGGAAACCCATGAGGAATTTTGGACTAACCAGCATAAGTTTAGATTCAATCAATGTCTCTCCTCTATTGCTACCTTGTGTAATATATGAAAAACTAGATTATGAAGAAATATTCTTAGCATCATTAACATTCTTATATTTTGTAAGATAAAAAGTGCTTCTGTTATAAGTTGGACTATATTCCAGAGTCCTTCAAAAAAGGATATAACTTGAACGAGCTGTTTGCTTCTTCAGTTCACTCCATGAAGAACATGCATCTTTTACTTTATAAGAAAAGCCAGTTGAATTCAAAGGACATGAGATAGGATACCAGAATAACTCTAGACATCTGTGATTTTGATGACAGAAGCTCTTGTATCACATTTAAATCTGCGAGCATGCATGATTAGTGTAATGAAGGATACAATCTATTAGTGAGAAGTACTCTTTCATAATGAGATGGTATTCTATATTTGGTAAATAAAGCTTTTAGATTTGGTCTCAATATTTAACAAGATTTTTCAGTTTTCCTCAGATGTATATAGACCCTGCTGTGCTGAAGCAAGCCAAGGTCTTTTTGTTTTTCAATCTGGGATATTGACAAACATTTATATATGACTAAGACAATGAAGAGTGAGAATTTATAATATTCTAAATAATATTTCGTAGGAGTAAACATAATTCTTGAGGACTTTTATCCCTTCAATTGCTAAAAGAGACACAATGCATGTTAACATTAATCATACTTTACTTATGCCTGCTTAAAAACCAACTTCTGTTTACATTCTGTTAAGGCCTATTGAAATTTCATGTCTATGTTATCACTTGGATTTCTGAAGAATTTCTGTATCTTCAAGCTTTTCTTCATACTATTTTCCTCTTAGTGAACATTACTCCATACTTGTGCTTGGACTGAGTGTGACTTCCCTTGGAAGGTCTGAGGGAATCATCCCTGTATTTTGACTCTCCTCAATGTATACTGGACCTGTAAAGGATAGAATTAAACTTAGATTACAGCCACTGTCTCATAAATGTTTACCTGAGGACAGAGACGTTAATCCCATATATATTTCTTTTAAGACTCATAATTTATTTGACTTTAAAAATTACTCATTCCTTCAGAACTTCCAAAGACTTTGAAGTGTTTATTTTTCTTATAATTTTGGACATTACACACACACACACACACATACACACACACACACACACTCACACTCACATATATATATATATATATATATATATATATATATATATATATATGTATATGTATATGTATATGTATATGTATATATATAAGTTCTTCTTTATTAAAACAATTTCTATCTTTAAATCCTTCTCACAATTTATAAATGTTAATACCATAAGATACAATAGGTTTAGCAAAAAAAAAAAATCACAATCTATTGTGAAAGTATTTATACAGGGATGGGAATAAGCAATTTTTTTTTTGAGACAGGGTTTCTCTGTAGCCCTGGCTCTCCTGGAACTCACTCTGTAGACCAGGCTGGCCTCAAACTCAAAAATCCACCTGCCTCTGCCTCCCTAGTGCTGGGATTAAAGGCGTGTGCCACCACCACCCAGCACGGTAATAAGCAATTTCTATTCTCTATTTCTAAGTTCTCAATGGCAGCACATTTTGCAAAACTATCATAGTTCACCCTGGGGTAACAGTGAAAGTACTGGTTTTATTTATGAAAAATTGACACATGTTTCTTCTGAGACTGTAGATATACCGTGTTCAGTCACATTAAAAATGTTTTACCCAGAATGTGTGCAGATAATTCACTTTACCTAAATAGTTATCCCTCATCCATATTGTACAGATACTGGCTACCATGCCCTGTTTTTCTCCTTTTCTTTTTGTAGAGGTTTAGTAACATTTAAAAAGCTCTGCTGTGGGCTGGTGAGATGGCTCAGAGGGTAAGAGCACTGACTGTTTTTTCCTAAGGTCATAAGTTCAAATCCCAGCAACCACATTGTGGCTCACAATTACTCATGAGGGGCTGGTGAGATGGCTCAGTGGGTAGGAGCACTGACTTCAATTCCAAAGGTACTGCATTTAAATCCTAGCAACCACATGGTGGCACACAACCATCTGATTTAACCTTGAGATGGGATGCGACCACCTGCCCAATCAAGGACTCCAGGTGGACCTGCCAGTCAGCAAGGAGGAGGAATTTTCCTTTATGCAAGTTTGCTGTGTATGAATGGTACTCCATGTGCTGCTATTAGCTCTGCTGTTGTGTGCTGTGAGCAGACCTCTGGGAATCTCTAATTCTAATGCGACATGGTGAGCACTGTGTCATGGACTACAATGGGTAGGGGCAAGTGCCTGAGTAGTCGGAGCTGGGGTGGTGGATCCTCTCTGAGGCTGAATGGGAAATATCAGCCAGATGTGATCACTGTGAGGTCCACGTGGTGCTCCTCACGTATTAGATCAGGTGGTGACTTCAGAGTAACTTTACTATCGTGGCTGATTCTGAATCTGCCCAAGATATTTGGAGCATTGACTTGCTTGTAGAAACATCACTGGTGGTTTCTTTGAATCTGCAGTACATGTGTCCAAACCCTTTTTTGTTTTATATTCTACATTGAGAAGACAGGCGAAAACCTAATATGTCTGCTTTCATACATTATTTGCTTTGATTATTTTTTTTCTGTTGCAGTAGTTTGTATTTCTTTACTTTATATCTTCAATGTTTTGATTGTTATGTGGCAAAGGGACTTTTTCCCCCGCCAGTCTATGTGGATGCTTAATAGGCATCTTCTTTACTTTTGGAAAAATTTCAATTATGGTTTTATTGAAAATATTTATTTAGAACTTTGAGGTGATGTTCTTCTATTCCAATCATTTATAGTTTTTGTGTTTTCATGTTTCAGAGTTTTGGGTCCTTTAGTGATAGGAAACTTTTAGAATCCTCATTTTTTACATGTGTGTTTATTTTTATCTATTCATCTTTAATGCCTGAGATTTTCTCTTTCTTCCCTGTTCTGTGGGTGAATCATGCCCTTGTAGTGGTCAGTGTACAGGAAATTTCAATGGTCTGTCTTAGAGACTTAGGAAGTGCATAAGTCATTACCTGCTTCCATCCTTGCTCCTGTTGAAAGATGTGCTTTATATACATGGACCACCAGCTACAGCAGCTTTCTATTTTTGTTCCCTGTCTCTGTTCTCTGCACATGCACCTTTTATATTTTATTTCCCTATCCTTGTGGCTCACTCTGCTCCCTTCTGTGTGTGCCTGTATGCAGGTCCTTTTGTGTACCTCTATCCCTTCCCCAGGTTCTCACTCTTTTGCCTTCTCTCAAACAACCTCTTTTCCACAATTGTATTCTATTGTATGATTTAACTTCTCAGGAACTGCTGTTGTGGGAAGCTTGGAATTTTTGGGTACTTATTTTCCTGCCTGCTATTCACTATGCCCCTATGCTGGTGTGTAGCAACCTGGGTTTGAGGT
>JADRCD010181667.1:0-13839 GCA_019843815.1 Montemys delectorum
ATCTCCTTCTTTAGGTCAGGGAAGTTTTCTTCTACAATTTTATTGAAGATATTTACTGGCCCATTACATTGGGAGTCTTCACTCTCTTCTATACCTATTATCCTTAGGTTTGGTCTTCTCATTGCATCCTGGATTTCCTGGATGTTTTGGGTTAGGAGCTTTTTGCTTTTTGCATTTTCTTTGACTGTTGTGTCAATGTTTTCTATGGTGTCTTCTGCCCCTGAGATTCTCTCTTCTATCACTTGTATTCTGTTGGTGATGCTTGCATCTATGACTCCTGATTTCTTTCCTAGGTTTTGTATCTTCAGGGGTTTCTCTCTTTCTGATTTCTTTATTGTTTCTATTTCCATTTTTAGATTCTGGATGGTTTTGCTCATTTCCTTTACCTGTTTGATTGTGTTTTCCTGTAGTTCTTTAAGGGATCTTTGTGTTTCCTCTTTAAGAGCTTCTAGCTCTTTACCTGTGTTCTCCTGTATTTCTTTGAGGGTGCCATTTATGACTTTCTTAAGGTCCTGTATCATCGTCATGATAAGTGATTTTATATCTGAATCTTGTGTTTCTGGTGTGATGGTGTGTACAGGACTGGCTATGGTGGGAGAATTGGGTTCTGATGATGCCAAGTGACCTTGGTTTGTGTTGTTTATTTTCTTACACTTGCCTCCCGCCATCTGGTTATCTCTAGGGCTACCTGCCCTTGCTAATTCTGACTGGAGTCAGTCCTTCCTGTGATCCTGGTTGTATCAGAACTCTTCAGAGTCCGGTAGTCTCTGTGACCCTGCGAATTTGGGATCCTGTGACCTTGGGCTTGTTAGAGCACCTGGGAGTGCAGCAGCTTCCTCTGAGTGTTGTGGGACTGGCTGTAGAGCTTGTGCCCAAGGTCTGCTCAGGACACCAGCCCAGAGAGACTGGAAGGAACCCGAGCCACTCTGCTGGTGGAGTTCCTGTGTGCCTGGTCCAGTAGGTCCCAGTTACTCCCAGTGTTGGGACAGATGTTGGGTCCCCCTCACCTCTGATCCTGAGAGTTTCAGAGTGCCTGGGAGTGGAGCTTCCTCTGGGTGTTGTGGGACTGGCTGCAGAGCTTGTGCCCAAGGTCTGCTCAGGACACCACCAGCCCAGAGAGCGGCATATATTTTGAATACCAGAACTTGGGACTGAGGTAGGAAGATTGTGAACTTGAGACCAGCTTGGAAGATTTAGTGAGTATCAGGCTAGCCTGCTATATGATGATATACTGTCAAAACAAAAAGAAAACAAAACAAAAAACAGCTAACTGACTAAGTAAAGAAAGAAAAGAAACAAATGTCTCTACTTTCTTTTTGCTGGGGATACAGCCCAGTCTGTGCAAGTCCTGAGAAATCTCGAGGAAGACAACAGTCTCACAGTCTCCTGACTGTAGCTCTGCTGTCAGCACTTGCAGTCTGGGGGATTACAGCCTAAAATGAGAGAACTATGGCAACTTCACTAGGAAGAAGCCTTCATTGCTCTCTAAGAGTAACAGAATAATTGATTCCTGTGGGATATTGTGGGTCCTCAGGGAAGGGGGTACATGTCTGGAGGGATTTGGGGAGGCCACTGGAAGTGCTAACTTTCAAGGAAAGCCAATGGAAGTATTTCATGAAAAGGGCTGGCAGGAATGCACAGGTGAGCTCTGCTGTGCTCTTCTTGCTTCTGTCTTGAAGTGTGATTGTTTTGGGAGGATTTTAACCCATACGAATTGAAAAGTCTCGGTCCTGCTATGGAGAGTTATTCTTACCACTAAGAATGAACTAATATGCACTCTTGCTCTTTGCTGTGGGTCTTGGGCCGATTCCAGATGTTTGAGACCACACTTCAGTTGACAAGAGATAAAACTGTTAGCAAGCAGGTGACATTCGGAGATCGAGCAGTCTGTCCTCGTTTAACTGTCAGTTTCTGCCGAAACATATCATTGGCTAAGACATAGCAGCAGCAAGAGATGGAAACACGCTTGCTCAAACAGGGACAATTCAATCAAGTGGGAGCACCCTGCTGGTTATCATGCACTGTCACGGCAGGTTCTTTCCAAGCAATCTTCTCCTACTACTTCAGGGGATTGGCTATTTTAGGGGTGTCGGGGGGGGGACTGTTGTGGTGTTTGGTTTACTTTATTAAGTCAGGGTCTCTCTCTACATTTCTCCTGCCATGGTGAGCAGCTTTGCCTATCCACACCCTTCCGTCATGATGTTCTACCCATGGACAATGGTTGTCGATCTCTGAAGCTTTGAGCCCAAATGAAAGTTTTCTCCCATTAAGAGGTTTCATTCACGTGTTTGTCATGGCATTAGAAAAACTGACTAATGTAACAATCTTACTTGATGCAACTACCGTCACACGTGTGCTGGTCCTGTATCTTTGTTAGTCTCCCATTTCTTGTAGCCAATTACCATACACTTTATGACTTAAAACAATATAGATAGTCCCAAAAACTATCTGTCATTTTTGTCATTCAAAATCTGAAATAAGTGTCACTATTGCTAAAACCAAGATCTTGGCAGGGCTGTGTATACCCTCATGGAAGTCTACTGAGAGACTCTGTTTTCTTTCCCTTCTTCCTCCTCTTGTTCTTCTTTCTTCTTCTCCTCTTCATCTTTTCCTTCTTACTTATTTCCTCCTCCTCCTCCTCTTCTTCCTCTTCTTCCTCCCTCTCCTCTTCCTCCTCCTCCTCCTCCTCCTCCTCCTCCTCCTCCTCCTCCTTCTCCTCTTCTGAACACAGAGTCTGGGCAAGCTGGCCTCAAACTTCTTATGTAGCTCAAGATTACCTTGAGTACCTGGTCCCCTGCTTCTGCTCAGGTTACAGACTTTTGCCACATGCCTATTTTGTTAGTTTGCTTTTATATGGCTCTGAGGATGTACCTCCTGCAGGCTACCAATGGCACTACATCCCTAACCCTGAGAATCTACATTCTTGCTTTTCTAAGATTCTAGAGCCTGCCCAATATTCTTTGGTTTGTGACACCTTCTGTCTTCAAAAATCAGTCAGGAATGGTGGGGCCTTTTTCACAGGATCACAGCAATCTGATCCCAACTTCTGCCTCCATTTCCACCTCCAGAACACTGTGATTTTATTGAACCAATGCGCTATAGAATCATCATCATCATCATCTACATACTGTTAATTTCTTTTGTATCATATCTTTCTCTGTATTTCTCACAGCAGCAGGAGTATATGTAAGCACATAGTTTTAGTTGATTCTTAAGTTAATAGAGCTGATGTTCTTAAAGGGCTGTCAGCAGTGTTCTGGTGGTTGTTGACTTTCAGACAATATTTCAAGTTGCAGTAAAAGTCACGACATAGTACTCATGGTGGTACACACTTATCATTCCAGCACACAGGAACAGTCAGGAGAATTTTGAATTCAGGACCAGCCTGGGCAACCTAGAGATATACTGTCTCAAAAACAACCAAGTTCAAGTCAGTAGAGTATGTTTCTGAAACAAATGCAACAAGCAATATGTCATACACTGTCTGTTCACATTCATAATATTGAGTAGCAAAAAAAAAAATGTCTTAATGGCATTGCTTTGGGAAAATAAGACGTAAGCCAAGAAAGAAGTCATACAGACAAGGCCAGAGAAGAGAGGAAGTCCTAGCTGGAAGAAGGCCTAGACAACACAGTTGGATGGAGTCTGAGAGGACAATGAGAAAGTCACCGGAACAACATATATCAATGGAGCTTGTAGAGAACTCAGTGTGCTGTGTGTATGTGCTGACTTCTCGCTGGAGATAAATCAGAAAATTAAGCAAGTAGAAATCTGTGACGGTTACTGCTGGGGAAGGGTGCTACACCCAAAGAAAAGGTATTAGCAGTCTGCTATATATTATGTGAGCAAAATAATAAGAGAAACAATGCAGATGTGTGAATCATGAGTGTGTCGATGTCTTCTCTGTTGCTGTGATAGAAGGCTGTGACAAAAAGCAATTTAGGGACGAAAGGGTTTATCTTGGTTTACAATTCCCGAGGGAAAGAACCTGTTTAATCACATTGTGTCTACACATGGGAAACAGAGGGAGGACTGGAAATGGCTCTATCACCTTCCCAACAGCCCTGTCCCCTGGGGAGCAGGTATTCAATACATGAGCCTATATGGGACATTCTTCACTTAACCCACCACCGAGGGGGGAAAAACATGCTCATGTTGCCTAGTAGGAAGTCATAAAACAATATAAAATCGAAAAAAGTCAAGAAATAGCAGCCAAACATATTTCTTAGAAACAAGGAAATTGATATTAGAAGAAATAGCCAAAGTACAAATTTATTCATGGAGACCTCGGGAGCCAGGTCTTTGTATCATTGTTGTACATTATCATGTATTTTACATTTATTTTACTGTTTATGTATGTACATTATTCAGGTCATAATTATATTTAAGACAAGAAAACACATTTGTTTTGAAAATAAGAATGTAGACATGCTTACAAAGGTGAAATCTCTATAAATGTCCTTTGTGTATGTGTGAGGTGTATGTATGTATGTATGGGGGGGGTGACTGTGAGTACATGTATGTGCAAGCATGTGAGGAGACCACAGGACAACCTCAGGTGTCATTCCTCAGATACTAGCCATCCATTTATTTGTTCATTTGTTTATTTACTTATTTATTTTCAAGACAACACCTTTAACTGGTCCGGAGCATACCAAGTGGGTTAGACCAGCTGACCAGTGAGCCCCAGGGAACTGCCTGTCTATGTCTCCACAGCTCTAGGATTACAGCACACAGCAAAATGCCTGGCACTGATTTCTAACATGGGTGTTGGTGATGGAACGCAGGTCTGTGTACTTACACAGCACGTATTTGACTAACTGAACTCTCCAACCCCTTCCCCACCTTTGTAAGTCATAGTCTACAAAATAGTATTCTAATTCGGTAGCTCTTCATTATGTTTTGGTCCTTGAAAGAGATTAATATGGCCAGGCAGTGGTGGCACACGCCTTTAATCCCAGCACTTGGGAGGCAGAGGCAGGTGGATTACTGAGTTCCAGGCCAGCCTGGTCTACAGAGTGAGTTCCAGGACAGCCGGGGTTATACAGAGAAACCCTATCTGAAACAAAAACAAAAACAAAAAAAAAAAAAAAAAAAAGAGTTTAATATGAATTTATCTGTTAGTAAATATGCTAACCTGCCATGAGACAGACCAGGTAAAACTCCTTGGCTGGTGCTTAGACAACATAATCAGGACACTTGTATTAGGACCACCAAGATGTTTCTGGAGGAAAGTTAACAGACATGATGATTGTTTTGAAAGGGAAATCACTTTGCTTCTATTTCCATCGGCCAGCCACAGCCCGCTCCTTAAATGTGTCCTTTTCTTAGCTGTCACTCTTTTTATATGCTGACAAACCAACCATGATTGCTTTCATCTCTAGTCGGATTTGGGAGGAGCTGGTCAAGCCTGATGAAAATTTCAGTAATTCATGGGATGATATTTCCAGAGAAGATAGGTTAGTTCAATTAGACTTGGGTAGAGGCTCTCTCCTACTTTATTGGTCTACTTAGCATGAAGCCATGGTTAGGCAAGGACTTTGAGGATGGCGAGAGAAGGTGAGAGAACCCCTTTAGACACTGAGTGTGGTGGTGCAGGCCTGCAAACCCAGCAATTTAAAGGTGGAGCCAGCGAGCAGGACTGGAGCAAGTGAGGCCAGAGTGAGTGGGCTGCAGCGAGTGAGGTGGGGGGGTGGGGGTGGGGAGTGGGGAGTGGGGGGGGAGGGGGACGGGGGGGGTATGGGCCAGAGCGAGCGGGGGTGGGGTGGGGGGGTGGGGGTATGGGTCGGAGCGAGCGGGGGTGGGGTGGGGTGGGGGTGGGGGGTCTGGCAGAGGTCCTGAGTTCAATACCCAGCAACCACATACATGATAGCTCACGGCCATCTATACAACTATAAATAAAATAAATCTTTAAAAATAAATAAATAAAGGTGGAGCCAGGAAGACCAGGCATTTACAGTCATCCTCAGCTGTTTTGTGAATTTAAGGCTACCTCTGGCTATATGAGACCCTGTTTCAAAACAATAATAATAAACAACCAAAAAATTAGAATAGTGCTAGGAATTTGGCCTATTTGGTTCTTTTAGCATCTTAATTGATTATTTGAAAGCATCAAGGTTGTTTGTCAAAATTATAGATAGAAATGCCTCCTTCCACTTGCCTTCTGGGTTAAGGGACCCTACCAGTCCTCACCATATATTTTACCATGAAGTTGTATAGCTAGCCTGTTCCAGCCGGACTCAACTTATGAAGGCAGGAAGAACTAATGCAAATAGCCCAAAAGTGTCAGTCAAGGACTGGGGAGAGGACAGGAAACCAAGGCACATCTCTCTCCACAGCTGAAACGTGGCAATGGTGCCTCTCAACTACAGTCCACCCTTTAGTGGTCCTGATGGAGTCTCCTATTACCCAGCACTTTCTTACACACTGGGGACACAGCTGTGGATTCAGCTACACAGTTATGCCTGACTGACATGCAACCGTGCAATTTAAGAAGAATGCAGTTGATTTTTCTTCTACCTTCTCGTCAAAACCCAATCCAGAGTCCTGACTTGACAGCAGACATTTCACTTTCCCATGGAACCTGCTTCGTACTCAGAAATTCTGATCGTTCAAGGAAAACGAGCTTTGTCTGTGCGGCAGTTTGCCCTGTCCATAGGCTTCCTAAGCAGCCCCCTCCTGGATAAAGAACTAAATTCCACAAAAAAGGCACACCTTCCCTGCGGTCGAAATCAGACCTTGGTGATATTAGGCTTGCACAAATTGAAATGGGGCTAAAAGCTCAGATGTGAATTCCCAGGTTTCTTGCTAAGCTGGAAGCTTTTACGGGGCTCGATTTAAATTGAGAGGCAGAGTTTAGACCCTTTTGTTACTTAAGAGACTGAGCAAATTAGCAAGTCCGAAGAGGCAAATCTTTTTTGATTACTGAACTATTACAAATGCCCTCTGGCCAAAGGATAACCTCTCTTCAGAGGGAAGTGTTCAGCGAGACCTTCTGCTTACATTCATAAAGTCTGTTAAAGCAAATCTCTCACATTTCCATTAAGTCGGTAAATTACTTCTAGGGGTAGAGAATAAAATGCTGGTGGGGGAATGGATAGACCATATTAATGATGGGAGGTGGGGCTGCAGAGGTGGAAGAATGGATGCTGCCTTCATGATGCAGAGATTTTCCAGCCTTTCTCACGTGTTGGGCTAAATGTAAATGATGTCACCTTCTCCCCCTTAAGTGAGAGGCAAAGTTATCTGGCTATGGAGGCTTCACAGAGTGAGTTGCATGGCTGACATTAAAATGACTACAGGGTTATTTCTTTTCCATATCTATTCTCCTGGAAATTTTTTCAAGATTTTATTGTAGATGAGGGGGAAATGCATAATGCTTCGGGAAACAAAGCCCTTAGCTGGGTCCGGTGCCTGGATTATTGCCATTCTATCTCAGCTCTGATTGAAATCCGAGACTTTGTATCGAAGCCTTAATGAGATGCTGGCAAATATCTTTCTGCCCCACTGGAAATGTAATCTTTCTATTGAACATTTTGTCCTAGTGAATTTCATCTGCAAAAGCATTTTACATTTGAATCAGAGAGGTCACTGCTGGGGTGCAGAATACAGGCCTGGTCCGTTCCATATTGGGTGAAATTGATCCACAAAGGTGTAGAAAGTAGATCAATCGCTCATCACAGCTAATTAGTTCATTGTTTCATCTAGAAGATTAAAGTCAGGATACCACTCTCCAATGCGCTGTTTCTAAATATCAGACTTTCCCACATACACATACAAACCTTGGCAGTCTCGTATCCACAATGTCTTTCAAGAATGCTGGCTTATTGTACTGGCTCTTAATGCATACATACTCCATTACATTGTCTTAAGGAAACTCACACATGTCTTAAAAGTTGTTCCTAAATAGGCTGTATTTTTCTATACTTTTTCTGGCTTTGTGTGAACAAAGTAGACCATGCTGTAAACTATTTTCTCCCTTGTCCAATCATCAGTATTTTCTGAGCCTTTGAACATAGTTAATCATTAAATAAACTACTAAATTGTACTCCCCTTTACCCAGGTTGAGGTAGCAGAGAAGGAAGCATTTAGCTAGTGATCTTGTTCAGATAAGAAGTAATAGCCAAATGTATTCACTCTGGTAGTTAAATAATTGATTTCATGCCTGGAAGCAATAAAGCATATCATAGTAGAAAAAGGTATATACGTATGTATGCATACTGACATATGTGTGTTGCTAAGGGAAATGTATTCTTGCAAATATAAAAACTGTTGCTTTTCATGCTGTGCTAATACCAGACGACTGAGCATTTAGCTGCCTTGGGGGATGGCATTTACATGTAGATTTGCAAATCAAAAAGGCTTGGCACAGCCTCCTTTGAATTCACTTGAAATCTGGACTTTTACTGCTCTGTGCAATGTGATCAATTTAATCAAAAGATGAATAGAACTACTAGAAAGATTTACCTGTATTAATAAATTGAAAGATTAGGCTACAAAACCAATTATTGGGACTCCAGGTATGGAAGGAATTCAAGGAATCGAGCAGCAAGGAGAAGATTGATGATTTTTTACTTTAGTTAAAATAAAATCCATTACATTTCAGAGTAGTAAATTTTCTGCCAGACTAATGTAAACTGGCTATGATGATCATTTGGAGAAAGAAGGGGAAATTT
Source organism: Montemys delectorum (assembly GCA_019843815.1). NCBI lineage: Eukaryota > Metazoa > Chordata > Mammalia > Rodentia > Muridae > Montemys > Montemys delectorum. The sequence continues at coordinate 8,676 of JADRCD010181667.1, forward strand.
TTTCTATAAGCAAAATATGTAATTTATAAAATGTTTTAAAGGACATATTGAAATTTGCAATATTTACTAAAACAGCATGATATAAATATTTTGAACCCTCAATTCCACTGAGAAAGGAGATTAGTGAAAAAATTTGAGTCCCAAATATCATGAAATAATTGTTTATAGAAACAAAAAAAAAAAACAAAAACAAAGAGAAGCTTAAGAATTCCATGCTGGTTTGGCTGTGTACATTATTATTGTATAGACTATATATGGTTTTGCTGCTGTTGCTAGCATAGAGTAGCCTCAGTCTCCTGTGAGGTCACAGATATCACTCCCCATACCCAAACAAACAGAGAGATTCCATAGAGTGGAGTAGTAGGACACTATTAAAAATGATGTTACAGAAATATAACTGGAGAAATACATTTATGGAGATGTAGAAATATATAAGTATATACTACATACATACATACATACATACATACATACATACATACATACACAATGTTTGCAATGGCAAAACCAAGGGCACAGTTTATATGACAGTGTGATGGTTTGTAGATGCTTGGCCCAGGGAGTGGCACTATTACGAGGAACAGCCCTGTTGGAGTAGGTGTGGCCTTGTTGGAGTAGGTGTGTCACTGTGGGTGTGGGCTTAAGACTCTCACCCTAGCTACCTGGAGGTCAGTCTTCCACTAGCAGCCTTCCAATGAAGATGAAGAACGCTCAGCTCTGCCTGCGCCGTGCCTGCCTAGATGCTGTCCTGTTCCTGCCTTGGCGGTAATGGACTGAACTCTGAACCTGTAAGCCAGCCCCAAGGTCGTCCTTGTAATGTATAATGTTGCCTTAGTCATGATGTCTGTTCGCAGCAGTGAGACCGTAACTAAGACAGACAGCATAGGCTTTCTACCTTTAAAGAGATCAACATTTAGATTTTATTTTCAAGCTTGTAAGAACAGGAGCTGGAAAGTGGCTCAGTTGGTCATATGCACGCATGGGGTCTTGAGTTTGGATCCTCCATCATCCACCTGTCATACACCTGTCATTCCAGCGCTGGAGAGGAAGGTCCAGGCAGATTCCTAGAGCTTGCTGGTCAGTCAGTCTAGCTCAGTTTTGAGCTTCAGAGTCCATGAAAGACGCTTCCACATCACAGTCCATCATGGAGGGAAGCCAAGGCAGGAATTGAATCAAAGCGCATAAGAAGACTGCTTACTGGCTTGCTGTTGCAACCCCAATCAGTCTGTATAAGAACCACACACGATCCAGTTATTATAATTATAAGCTGTGTGCCTAGATTGAGCAGATCTATCTCTATACTAATCTACTCCCCAGCTATAAGACCGTTGCTACTTGTGATTTCTCCTGGCCACATGGTTCTGTTCCATCTTGGCATCCTCCTCTTCCTCCGTCCTCTCTCTTCCCTTCTCTCTCTCCCTGCCCTTCTCTCAAAGACCTCCCGTCCCACCTTTCCCATCCACTGCCCAATCACAGGCCTTCCTCTATTGACCAGTTAAAATGGGGAGAAGGCTCACAAGAGATCACCTGATTGGCTGCACAGAGGAAGCCGAATTAACATCGGAATACAAACAGCATCAGAACCACCCACAGCAGCTTGGCCCCCAGTAAAGCTTGCTCTCTCAGCTTGCTTTCTTTTTTTTTTTCTTTCTTTTTTTTTTTTTAAAGATTTATTTTATTTATTTATGTGTATGAGTATACTGTAGCTGTACAGATGGCCATGAGCTATCGTGTATGTGGCTGATGGGAATTGAACTGAGAACCTCTGGCACCGCACTTGCTCCGGCCGGCTTGCTCCTCGTAATTCACTGTAGCTGTCTTCAGACTCACCAGAAGAGGGCGTCAGATCTCATTACGGGTGGTTGTGAGCCACCATGTGGTTGCTGGGATCCGAACTCAGGACCTTAGGAAGAGCAGTCAGTGCTCTTACTCGCTGAGCCATCTCGCCAGCCCTCAGCTTGCTTTCTTATACAACCCAGGACCACTTGTCCAGGAGTGGCAACACCCACAGTGGGCTGGGTTTTTCCCACATTAATCATTAATCAAGAAAATGCCTCGGACTGGCGAAATGGCTCAGCGGGTAAGAGCATGGACTGCCCTTCCAAAGGTCCTGAGTTCGGATCCCAGCAGCCACATAGTGGCTCACAACCACCCGTAATGAGATAGGACGCCCTCTTCTGGTGAGTCTGAAGACAGCTACAGTGAATTAAGCTGGAGTGAGCGGGGCCGACGAGGTCCTGAGTTCAATTCCCAGCAGCCACACACATGATAGCTCACGGCCATCTGTACAGCTACAGTGTACTCAAACACATAAAATAAATAAAATAAATCTTTAAAAAAAAAAAAAAGAATGAAAGAAAATGCCCCACAGGCATGCCCACAAGCCAGTCTGATGGCAGCAGTTCCTCAACTGAGACTCCCTCTTCTTATGTAGCTCGTTTGTGTTAAGTTGATTAAAAACTAACCATCCCAGCTTATTTGTGGAAAAGCTCCTGCTTCCATGAACTTTTGATTGGTTTGTTCTTACTGTGTTAAATTGTTCCTCTTCACCGCTGCATGTCACCAAGCAGAAAGGTCTAGAGTTACCGTGTTACCTATGTGCCTGAATTGCTTTCAACAATATTTCAAAACAGGTGGTTATGAGCAGAAGCACGGAATCCTCATTTAACAGTCAGTGCTATTCTGCACCACTAGCAGGGTCTCTTCCCTACGCATCTCGGCAGCACTGGTTAGTCATGCCAGACACACGGAAATACTGTGTTTGTGACTGTGAAAAGCATTTATGAAAATAAGTACCCTACTAACTGGGCTTCAGCAGATTTTTTTTTCTATTTTTTTTTTTTCTGATGCCCTTAGATCAAAAGTATTCCTACGGATGGTGTGGAAGGAATAAGGTGAAGGAAAAAGAAAAAGAGAGGGGGAGGGAGGAGGAGAGGAATCAAGTAGGAGAGGAAGGTGGAGAAAGGAACCGGCAGGTCAAAATATAAACTACAAATGGGACAAAATATAAGAAACAGGCTCTTCTTTTTAGAGTCTCCTAAGGATTAGACAGGAAGAGAACAGGACCCAGCTCATTTTGTGAAACTAGGGTAGCTTTGGCACCAAACGCAAACAAGAGCGTACAGGTAAGAGCATTTTCAAGGCTATCTTGCTCCTGAGCATGAGTGTATGCATCTCAGATAAGATACTAACCACTGGGTCCAGCTGTGTATAAAGCAGTTGATGAAGCATGGTAAAGCTAGGCATCCTGGGGAAGAAGAGTTCACTTGACCCCCAGAGAGCCTTTTTCTCATACCGTGCTAGCCCTCTGACTATTTCAATTAGCATAGAGAAGAGGCTTGAGATACAATAAGAAGATGTATTTGGTAGTCATAAACAATATAAAACAGTTGCTCATGATTTTAAACAATGTGTAACAGGAGTGTACAGGAACTTTTTAACTTGATATAAGACACCAGGCAATTAACATAACACATGCTAGATGTCTTAGTTCCTCTCTATTTTGCTACACCATGACAAGCAACTTACAAATGAAAATGTTTATTAAGCTCACAGTTCCACAGTGCTAGAGTCATCACGGGGAAGAGCATGACCGTAACAAGCATGCATTGTGCTGGAGCAGTAGCTGAGGGCTTTCATCTGATCCGCGTGTGTGTGTGTGTGTGTGTGTGTGTGTGTGTGTGTGTGTGAGAGAGAGAGAGAGAGAGAGAGAGAGAGAGAGAGAGAGAGAGAGAGTTCATAGGCACTGCATACATCCTGGTCTTCATTCCATACTACTACTACTACTACTACTACTGTGTGCATATCTCTCTTTTTGTCTGTCTATCTCTCTGTCTCTGTCTGTCTGTCTTGCTCTCTCTCTCTCTCTCTCTCTCTCTCTGTGTGTGTGTGTGTGTGTGTGTGTGTGTGTGTGTGTGTGTGAGAGAGAGAGAGAGAGAGAGAGAGAGAGAGAGAGATTGATCCAACTGGGAATGGCATGGGCTTTTGAAACCTCAAAGCGCACCCGTAGTGGCACACCTCCTCCAATAAGGCTACACCTCCTAATGCTTCTAAAATAGTTCCACCAACTGGGGACCAACTATTCAAACATATGAGCACTACCACTGATATGAAATGTAACAACTGTTCTCTTTAAGCTCATCAGCTAGAGAGGGATAAGCACCATCACTGCTCCATGTAGTTCAACATTGTGGGAGAAGAGGGAAAGACAAATATGAAACTCAATTATTTTAGAGGGTATGATTGTCCACGTAAAAAAGTCTGAAAGAACATACAGGCACTTTAATAGCATCTAGAAGCCAACATATTCCTGAAGCCAAGGGATATACCAAGATACTCAAATCAAAAGATATTTATTGAAAGATATTTAAAAAATGAGATTACTAGGCATAAAACAGGAAATATGTAAGCCCAATATAGAAAAAAACTGACCACTAAAACTATCAATGACTTGGAGACTGCTCATAGGTCAGACATTTCAAATATGTAAAATGTACTCTATGGATTAGCAGACTGAAGGAGAAAATCATATCCACGTATTGATAGATGGAAAAGTACTAATAGAATTTTACATCCATTGTAAGTAAACAATGCTCTTTCCAAAGCTAAGAACAGAAGGAAACTTCATTAACAAATGCAAACCTTTTCCCCATGACACTGCCTCTGAAGCAGCGGTTCTCAACCTTCCTAGGGCTGTGACCCTTAACACAGTTCCTCATGTTGTGGTGACCCCCCCAACCATGACATTATTTTGTTGCTACCTCATAATTATAACTTGCTACTATTATGAACCACAATGTAAATGTCTGATATGCAGAATATCTGATATGTGACCTCCAAAAGGGTCGTGACCCACAGGTTGAGAACTGCGGGCAACTAAAGACAAATAATGTCACCACTGCTGTCTGCAGTTGGGGAATCTATATTGTGCAACCAGAGAAGACAATAGAGCAAGTCATAGCCAATTTATTAGCTTTAGACCCAGTTTGTAGAGGTTGTTTTATACAAGACAAGTGTTAAAGGTGGTTAGACAGATGTCTCAGTGGTTAGGAGTGTTTGCTGGTCTTTCAAAGGACTGGAGTCTGGTTCCTGGCACTCATCAGATGGCTCACAACTGTCTTCCAGGGGCTCTCCTTTACATACACAAATAAGTATTTTTTTTTTT
>JADRCD010181668.1:0-13969 GCA_019843815.1 Montemys delectorum
GGCTTGCTTCCCCTGGCTTGTTCAACTTGCTTTCTTATAGAACCCAGGACTATTAATCTACAGTGGGCTTTGCCCTCCCTGCCTGGATCACTAATTGAGAAAATGTCTTACAGCTGGATCTCATGGAGGCATTTCCTCAAGGGAGGCTCCTTTCTCTGTGATAACTCCGGCTGGTGTCAACTTGACACACACAACCAGCCGGCACAAAATTCTTCTGTGTGACTGGGACTTTTTATACTTTGGCCGTAGTCTGTTACCTGCTCTACCTCTGCAGCCAGCTAAGGGCTGGGGCCTTTGGCAAGAACTGGGCTGTGTGTGGCTAAGCCCTTTGGCCCTTGAAACCTGAAGCTCACTGCCAGGAGGTGGAACCTGGAAGCCATTGATGCACTACTTGTACAGGGCTGCTCATGTCTGGATTTTCTGATGCCCCTCCAACTGCGTGCCCCTCTCTCATACTCGCTCTCCATTTCTCACTCTGCCTCAACCTGAGCACTCAGCCTTTCATTCAGCAAAGCACTGCTGGCATGATGCTGCGTAAATTAGTTCATTTTATTATTGCAAAGTCCCCCAGGAGAAGCCCCCTTTTGCTTGGACATTAATGTGCAAGCCGGCCCAGAGGCGCATGCATGTAATTGTAGCACCTGGGAGGTGGCGGCAGGAGGATCGTGAGTTCGAGGCCACTGGCAGCCCCCGAGGACTGTCAAAGAGCCATTGGTTATCTTGGCTACATCAGCCTCTCCAGGTTCTGTTGGGTGTGCCGTGGACACCGAAGCCAAGAAAAGCCAGCACACTCTTGTTCAGTCCTTGTCCTATGGGGACACCAAGTGCCTACGTGGGCCTCAGGCACAGGCTGAGCTGTGACTGAATGCACGGGGTCACATTTTCTGGGAGCTGGCATTAGTGACAGACACCAGCGTGGCCTTCCCGTGGTCTGCTGGGTGTCCTGTTAGGTAGAGGCTGGTTATAGCACTGAGGTATGTTGGTAGAGCTCATGGTGAGTAGCAGGACATGCGATCTGAGTTATGTCTGAGGCTGGAAACCTGAAGCCAAGACACAGGGAACCAGAGGGACGGGAGGAGTCTGGAGGAGGATGCTAGCCAGAGTCTTAGTTAGGGTTTTACTACTGTGAATAGATATCATGAAGAAGGCAACTCTTTGTTTGTTTGTTTGTTTGTTTTTTGAGACAGGGTTTCTCTGTGTAGCCCCTGCTGTCCTGGAACTCACTCTGTAGACCAGGCTGGCCTCAAACTCAGAAATCTGTCTGCCTTTGCCTCCCAAGTGCTAGGATTAAAGGCGTGCGCCACCACCGCCTGGCCGAAGGTGACTCTTATAAGGACAACATCTAATTGCGGCTGGCTTATACGTTCAGAGGTTCAGTCCATTATCATCATGGCAAGGGAGTATGGTAGCACGCAGGCAGGCATGGGGCAGGAAGAGCTGAGAGTTCTACATCTTCATCTGAAGGCTGCTAGGAGAAGACTGGCTGCTACGTGGCTAGGAGGAGGGTCTCATTGCCCATCCCCACAGTGATACACTTCCTCCCAATGGTGCCACTCCCTGGGCCAACCGTATTCAAACCACCACAACCATGAGCACTAGAGCCCACGGGACGGTGGAGTGGAGTCCAGTGAGCTTAGTCAGGGTTTAGCTTCCACCATCTATATCAACATTGTCCCAGCCAACAGAAACAGCAGGGTGGAGGTGTACCCTGGGCTCACTGTACTGCTCTGGCCAGCAGGGGGCGCCAGGCCGCAGTCGGTGTAGGGCTCCAGGCAGGCTGCGAAGGCCATGACGTGTGCAATGTAGTTCTGTTCCTGCACACCATGCACCAGATGCGCCTGTGGGCCACGCGCGAATATCGCCACGTCCTCCCCGCTGTGGGTCTCTGACGACAGGGGGACAGCCGCCTGCTGCCGGTACTTGGGGTCACCTAGGGAAACAAGGTATTCAGGGCAGAAGGTCTTTGACCCTAGTCTCCTCTAACCTCAACTTCAAGGGTGGTGGCCTCACAGAACTTACGACTCTCTTTGTCAGTGACATCTGGCCGGATACCTTTCTCAAGTTTATAGCCAGGACCGTTGCCATAAAGGATTGAGGTAAAAGATCTGCCATCCAGAGCATTGAAGGGGGCCCCCAGTCCTGCAGGGAAAGACACTTTGCCACTGCCCTGGCATGGAGTCAATATAGACCCAAAATGCTCACCTTTGCCTGGCAACTAGTCTATCTTCACAAACCCCCTGCAAGGCAGGTGAAACTGAGGCCCGAGACATTTCTGCTATGTGACCGACACATTTGATACATTTGCCTTGTCCCTGGCCTACCAAAGATAGAGGTCCCTCGAGGTACATAGCCACCAAAAGAGAAGACGTGAGAGTGGTCGGCGGTGACAAGGATCATCGTGTCCTGCTCACGGGTGAGCTTGTCTGCCTTCTCAACAGCTGAGTCGAACATGACAGCCTCAGTCAGGGCACGATAGGCTATGGAATCATGGTGGCCATGGTCGATGCGGCCCGCTGCAGGAAACCAGAGATGAGGATATGTTGAGCCTGGCCTGGACCCATCTCCTCCTCCTCTCTGCCAGGCACGACTACTCACTCACCTTCTACAAAGAGATAGAAGCCTTTGGGGTTCCTGCTGAGCATGCGCACAGCCACTTCAGTCATCTCGGCCAGGGAAGGGTCCTGGGTAGGGTCTCGGTAGATTTCATATTTCATGTCATTAGGTTCAAAGAGGCCTGAGGGACACAGAAACATGGATCCTAGGCTGTGTTAGAGGGGTCATGACACTTATATAGATGCTCAGTGAAGTCCTTTTAAACAATGATATGGTAGGAAATGGACCATTACCCATGAGGTGAGTCACTGCTGCGTCCTGAGCTGCCTGAATGAGCTCCGTACGGTTCCAAACATACCGGGCCCCCTGCAGAGACACAGCCAGTCTTAGCTTTGAGATGTACAGTTCTGTCTTAATGCCTGCTAGCACCATACCCTGGTGTCCCTGTCACCTGGTGCTTTGCCAGCCATTTCTGTACCAGATTTTGTCCATCCAGCCTGCTTCCGGATTGAGCTCTGTTGCCTGAATACTCAGGGTCTGGTGTCCCCTTGGGAAACATGAACTTGCGGCCCCCACCAAGGATCACCTATGATTGGGTTAGGACAGGAGGACTTGGGATTCCTCTGTCTCCTCCCGACAGACAGACCCCACCAGGTATGTGGGAAGGGCATCTCCTGGGCTGCATGTCAACACCCTCCACCTACCCCGTTCCTCAGATACGCACAGAGGACTCAGAGCTCAGGCTGCTGGCTGCCTATACTTCGGTGAGTGACACCTCAATGCAGCCCTCCTCCCTCCTTCCCTCTTGGGACTCACATCGATGTCCGTGTTGGAGATGAGCTGTATGGAGATGTCCTTGCAGCCGTCCTGCAGAGCAGCAGTGGGCATCTCTGCATCCGAGTACCAATCACGGTTCACAGTGTGCGCGTAGGTGCCGGCTGGAGAGGCGTGCTGCACTGACGTGGTAGTCACCACTCCCACAGACTTTCCTAGGAATGGCAGGAATCAGGTGCTCCATCCAAGCCTGCGCATGCTCCTTAGCTTGGCCCTAACCCACTTGGTTATTTTTGTTTGTTTGTTTTTGCACAAGCCCTTGCTATGGAGTAGCTCTGGCTGGCCTGGAACTCACTCTGTAGACCAGACTGGCCTTGAGGTCAGACCCGTCTGCTTTTGCCTCCCAACTGCTGGGATGAAGGATGTGTTACCTCCATGCTCGGCTCACCTGCTTTCTTGGCACGGTACATCACTGACAAGACCTCGTTGCCAAACGTAGTGTTGCACTGGTCGAATCTCGCAGCTGCGCTCAGGCCGATGGTCTTGTAGTTGGCCTTGACCCCGCAGAGATAGGCGGTGGCTGTGCCTGCACTGTCTGGGACCTGTCTGTCCACATTGTATGTCTGGGGACAGAGACACTTTCTCAGCTGAGTGCTACTGGTAGACATTAGTCCCTGATTCCTGGGACGTCTACACTGTCCTGGTTGCAAACTTGGGCTCCAGGTCTTCTGGGTTCTTCCTCCTCCAGCCCTCTTTCCCGTCCAAGATGTGGCTCGGTACTCACCTTGGACAGAGCCATATAGGGGAAGTGGTCCATGGCCAGGGGTGTCTCCGGTCCTAAATGACCTTCCAACTGTCCCTTTAGTATCCTGGTGGCTGTCACTGTGGGCACCCCCATCCCTAAAAAAAAAAAAAAAAAAACCCAGAATCTGGTTAGATCTGAACCCCAGGCTTTCTTGGACCCATCAATGGGTGCCTGGACCTCAGGGGCCCCAGGGTGGCCAGGCTGTGCACACTCACCGTCCCCTAAGAAGATGATGAGATTCCTGGCTGACGTCTGAATGGGCTGCAGCTTCCTGGCAACATCCAGGGCCTCCTTTGCCTTTTGGTTCCAGAAGGCTGGGTTCTTCTCCTCCACTGGTCAAGGGAGAGACCCAAGGCAGGTGTCAGGGGAAGGCTGTGTTTGTGGGTAGGGATGAGCAGTTAAGGGAGGCTCCTTACCTGGAATGACACCAAAGGACAGTTGTAGCCTGAGGCCCAGCAGCAGCAGCACCCAGGCTCCCTGCATAGCTGGGGCTAGTGGAGGGATGGCCGTAGATGGGGAACAGTTCTTGCTTGAAAAACTCAGAGTCCCTCCCTAATCCCCAGGCTCCACCCTAACCCCACCCCTCCTGCTTGGGAAAGGACACCCTGCTGCCTGGACAGAAGTGGCAGGGTGTGGCTAGGCTAGCCTCCAGGGGATGGGGGTAAGGGGGGGGGGGCGCTGGCAGATGCTACTCCACCACTGCCCTCCCCCTTAAGGGTAAGAGATAGGAAGCTGCTTTCCCCAAGGTGAGGATTTGTGTCCTGTGCTGCTAGGACCACTCTCCACTCACATAATCAGGACCTATCTATCACTCTTGTTCCAAAGAGTCAGCTGAACCGGGATATGCTCTGGGATGGAGCTGGAAACACACAGCCTGGGTGCAGGGTCTGGATTCTGTCTTCCTTTGGACATCATGAGAAACCCAGGCTGGGGGAGGTTTGGGGGGAAGGGGAGCGCAAACCAACCAACCAACCAACAGGAACTGTGAGCTGTAGCCCGGGTTGGGGGGGGTGGGTTAGGCTAGGCTCAAAGTATTTCTGTGATACAGTGTTCCCACCTCAGGGAACAGTTTGAGAAGAATGCACTGGGTTCAGTATTATCCCCAGTGGCCAAGAGGTGCGGAGTCATCACATGCCCATTGGTGGATGAGTGAATCAGAGAAACATGGTCCACAGGCACAATGGAATTCCGTTCAACCTCTAAATAGAGGCAGTGAAGTGCAGTGGGATACCCCTTTAGTCCCAGCATTCTGTGGGCCAAGGCAGAATCATCCTGTGCTACATATACTTAGTCAGGCCCTGCCTTGTTACTTTCCAGACTGCTACCATTTTCCAGCATAAATTCAAGATTATCGTTGACTACATGGAGTTTGAGGCCAGCTGGGACTTAATGAGATCTTGTCTCAAAAACCAAACAAGACCCAGTGTGCCTGGGCATGCCTTTATTTCTAGTACTCTAGAGGCAGAGGCAGTGGCAGGCTAACCCATATAAGGCCAGCCTAGGCTACATAGTACATTTGTAGACCAGCCAGGGCTACAGAGTGAGAGTCATTCAGTAGAAAAAAAGTGAAAAAAATAAAAACGTGGGGGAAAAACAACATGGAACTTTTTTTACTTTATTTTTGGCTGTCCTCAGCATTGAACTTAGGGCCTGTTGGGTAAATGATATACTAGAGCTGTATCCCTAGCAACCAAATAGTGCTATTGCTATATTATTATTATTCCTTATTAATTGCTATTATTAATTGGTCTTTATGAGACAGGGTCTCATGTAGGCTGACCTTTAAGTTCTGATCTTCCTGCCTTTACCTCCTATGTGCTGAGACTGGAGTCAACTCTCCCCCATTTAGATGGTAAACTTTATTTCATATAGTTTTTAAAATAACAATTTAAAATTCTTTCAAAAGAAAAAAAAAAAACGCCTTCATTTAATCACTGCCTGGAGCAGCCCTCCTCTCTCGGACAGCCCCCGCTCAAACCTCCTTACTGCGGGAATCAGTCACAGGTTTGACCTGGAACCCCAGGTGTTCCATTTGCTCCCCAGCATCTACTGGCCCCTCCCCAGCCCCCACGATGTCCACATGCCTCCTGGGAACTGAAGCTCTCTGGAGAAGTTGCATCCTGTGTTAAAGATCCTCTGCTGAAGCCAAGCATGCAGAGAGAGACACAGAGTAAATTATTAACTTGAGTAGGAACAGGTACTAATCTTCCAGTGTGGATTTAGGCCTCATTTGGTTAGAAGCTTATTGTTTTTGTTTATTTATATTTTAAATTGGGGTTTATAAATATATTCTTTCCCATGAAGGGACAAAAAAAAAAAAAAAAAAAAAAAAGGAAGAAAGAAAAGGAAGAGAGAGAAAAAAAAAGGCAGAACAGAGGGTAAGAGAAACCTTGAAGATGAAGGCCTGCTAAGACCTAGGGGAATGAAGGAAACCCCACTTGTGTACAGACAGACAGACAGACAGCACTGAGGACCCAGGGCTTTTCATCTGTTGTGTGAGGCCTTCAGCTGAAGTGACATTCTGGGCAAGGCAGAAGAACCAAGAGGCAGCCCCTACCTAGAACCCCAGCATCCTGGGACGCTGGAGTATGGCACGTGGGGCTCACTCCCTCCTCTTCTTTAAATGTAGCAGAATTGGAGTTTACTAAAAGACATTTTTAGTAGACCCTTTAAGTATGGGGGTTAATGGAGGTGAGGAGAAGAGGTGATTGGGGAGAGGTTAAGTGTGAGCTTCTTAAGGGAGATTTGACTGTTTTTGTTTCCTGGAAGACAAGGGTCTCATGTAGCCCAGGGTAACCTCAAACATGAACTTGCTATTAGCCAAGGATGACCTAGAATTCCCAATCCACCTTCATCCACCTCCCAAGTACTGGAATTACAGGTATGTGCTACTACATATGGTGGCCAATGCAAGAGTCAATGCTAAGAAAGTGTTCAGGGCCGAAAGGTGTCCTGCTTGGTGGAAATTCCTTCCTAGAGAGTTATCAGTAGGCCAGATGTCCCACTTTACATGCCTCAGAAAGTCTCAATACCAAGCAGTATGAACAGGTCAAGATGCAGGGTGAACATGCCCTCGGTGCCTCTTGTGAGCAAGCTTGAGTTCATCCTACCAGAAAGAGCATTGACCCCTGATGAGACTTCCTGTGAGGCCACCAGCTGTCAAGGAGTCAGATACTCTGACATCTCTGTAAGACCTTTGTCCCCATCCCCTAGAGTCACCCAGAGTAGACTGCAGGAGTATGTGTCACTTTGTTGGAGTCCAGGGATGCTCATGTAGACACAGAACTGCTACCATCCTCTTCACATTTTCAACCTTTATCAAATCATCGTTGTAAAGTTGGGTTGAGCCAGATTAATGACAAAATGACCCACGAATGAGTACAGCAATGCTCAAGGACCCGGAGTAATAGGTTAAAAGAGCACAGGATATAGTTAGATTCAATCAGAGCTTGCTTAGGCCAAGGACATTTCTTTCAGTAACAGATCACCCATTTTCGTCATGAGGGAAGATCCCTGAAAAGTCTCTACTTGGAGCCCCAGCTTCCTTAGCCTGACCAGAAGGGAGCTGCCCAGTGCAGAGACAAATTTAGCAACAGATTTAAAAGGGCACAGGTCAGCCGCCAGCACTTGAGAGCAAAAGACTCCTCACACAAGGGTGGACTAAACAGCCCCGGGGCAGCCAGCAGGCACAGAAGAATGTGGCCCTTTGTAGTAGTTCACTTATTTGTGTGTGTCCTCAAAGAGAACAAAAAGGATACTAAGCACTCAGTAGCTTTATTAGTCAGGGTTCTCAGTGGAACAGAACTTACAGAACGAATCTCTTGCTCCCTCTCATATATATGTACACACACACACACACACACACACACACACACACACACACACACACACAATTTATTAGTAGTTCATGTCTTTGATCCCAGCACTTGGGAGGCAGAGAAACTTGGATCTCTGAGTTCAAGGCCAGCCTGGTCTACAGACTGAGTCCCAGGATAGCCAGGAAACCCTGTCCCACAAACAAACAAACAAACAAACAAACAAACAAACAAAGAATGGCTTTCAGGCTTTGGTTCGGTGAAGGGATGGACCTGCCCACAGGGCTAGCAGGCAAAGAGAGCAAGTTTTCTTCTTCCATGTCTTTTAAATAGGTTGACATCAGATTAAAGGTGACTCTCCCCACCTTAGAAGATCTGGATTAAAAGTGAGTCTTCCCACCGGGCGGTGGTGGTGCACGCCTTTAATCCCAGCACGTGGGAGGCAGAGGCAGGTGGATTTCTGAGTTCGAGGTTAGCCTGGTCTACAGAGTGAATTCCAGGACAGCCAGGGCTACACAGAGAAACCCTGTCTCGAAAAACCAAAAAAAAAAAAAGTGGGTCTTCCCACTTCAAAAAGCTTAAGAAAATATCCCTCGTAGGCATACCCAGCCACTCAGGCTTTAGTTAATTCCAGATGTAGTCAAGTTGACAACCAAGAATAACCACCACAGTGCCCTTTTGGAATGCGTATTACCCTTGAGATGGTTAACATTTTCAACCCTATAGGATCTAGTATCGTGTGACAAGCTCTGGGTACACCTACTTGTGCGGCCTTATGTTGATTAGGTTAACCGCTGAGCCTGCCTGAGAGGGATTCACTTGCTCATAGTAAATGAAATGGGAAGGCCGTCTGAGTGTAGATGGCCCAGACAGAAGGTCTGAGGGGAAGCTCTTGCTTCTTACCTGCTTGTCTTCACAGCTCAGTTGTGAGCTCACGTACCCTGTTTACAAGTTCATCTCTTCTAGTCTTGAGTTAGTGAGTCCGGCTATCCTGTTGCCACCTCTGCTGTTGGAATGGGTTTCTCCTCAGGACCACACTAGGGCTGCTGAGGCCTCCACCTCATGGGCTAAGCAGTTACTGGTTCCCAGTCCCTTCAGCAAGCAGACAGCTACTGTCGGACCTTATCTTGTAATCCCCACACAAAGCAGCAGCTGGCAGTGCTCAATACCTTTTGGCTGGCAGAGCTTCAGAGCAGAAGTAATAGGCAGGGCAGTGAAGTGGCTTGTCACATGTGTGTGTTGTGCTACAGTGGAGGGGGGGTGAATCTTTCCATGGGTGACAGCACGAGGGAAGAATACAAAGTTGAATGAAAAGAGACAGGAGGGTTCCCCTCATTCCAGGCTGTGGCCAAGAGACCCTGGGTGGTGTTGGTTCAGCAAGAGTAGAAAATGGTGGCCTTGGGTTGTTGGAACCCAGAGTGGTTGTGAGAGGGTTTATAACATTTCCATAGGCCCTATCTGATGCTCCTAGTAGGGCCACAGGGGGTTAGTTGTGGTTTGAATGAGAATAGCCCCTATAGGCCCATGTATCGGAATACTTGGTGGAATTGTTTGGGAAGGATTAGGAGATGTGTCACTAGGGATGAGCTTTGAGCTTTCAATCAGCATATAAGTGCTTAGCTCCAGCTCCAGAGTCATACCACGACTGCCTCATGATATGCTCTCACCATGATGGTCATGGACTCAACCTCTGAGAAACTGTGAACCCCAAATTAAATGCTTTTACAAGTTATCATGGTCATGTTGTCTCCTTAGAGTGGTAGAAAAGTAGCTAAGACAGGGTTGCACATGAGTTCATCTCTATTCCTTTGGGACCAGAAATTCTAAGAGAGGAGCTAAGTGGCAAGAGTGAGAGGCAGGAGCACAGGCTAGTACCTCTCACCCTTCTCCACTCTTGCCTCAAGGAAAACTAAATCTGAAGAGAAGAAATGAGGAAAACATGGATGAGGAGAGAGGGGTCTACCAGGAGGTGCGGCAGGACCTAAGCAACTGTCCCAGGACTTGGTCTAGACAAGCGGAATCAAATGATGGAAAACTGAAAGGCTGGCAGCAGAATATGTGAACAGAGTTCCTCCCTTTGTTGAGTGTAGGCTTAATTTTAGTCCCACAGCTCGCCGTTACCCAAACTGACAAAGCTCAAGCTCAGAGGCAGTAGGATTTTTGAAGGTCTGAACAGGCTAACAGCACAATTTGAGAATCTCACACATCTGAACTTAGGGGGAAACAGGAAGCAGTAGCTGGAAGTCTTTTGAAAGAGACCAGTTGTCTTAAAAGCCCAGCTCTCTTGCACTAGGACTATCCGGAGGCCTTCAAGCCTCTCCCCCAGCTGACTTTGAGAGGACCGGGAAGGTCCTGACTGGGCAGCAGGAGGGTGGTGTTGTGGGTGAGACGGTGTGGGGAGAGGAACCTGAGAAGGGTAAGAGGAAGGTTTGAGGAAGGCCTGCAGTGGGAAGGGAGATGTGAGGAGGACAAGGCTGACGTCAATGGAGAGGAAAGCTCGAGCTGATGAGGGTAAAGGGCAGGAAAGAAGTGGAAAGATAGAATGAGAAAGAAACAGTTTAAGATGATTAGAATCCCGGAAGGCTGCAAAATCAGAGTGTTTCAGGGCTGGGTGGACTGCTCGAGGATTTGGTAGGTAGGCATTTATTTATGTATTTATTTATTTTTAAGATAGTTTCTCTGGGTAGCCCTGGCTATCCTGAAATGTTTTGTTATTTTGAACAGAGCGTATGCACTTACGAATTTTATTTACAGGTAAACATATTGAACTGGAAAAAATATATAGTGTTATTCAGCTCCAGCAAGACAGATGCTGTTACATCCTTACATATGGCTCTTAGCTTTGATTCTTTTTTGTAAACATTTACTTATTATGTATACAGCATTCCTCCTGCATGTATGCCTGCAGGCCAGAAGAGGGCACCAGATCCCATCATAGATGGTTGTGAGCCACCATGTGGTTGCTGGGAATTGAACTCAGGACCTCTGGAAGAGCAGTCAGTGCTCTTAACCGCTGAGCTACCTCTCCAGCCTTTACTTAGCTTTGATTCTTTAGTTATGCATGCTTCCCTTGGAGCACTTGTGGAAGCCAGGAAACTAAGAGTGCTCCCCCCTCCCCTCCCTCTCCCTCCTCCTCCCTCCCTCCTCCCTTTAAGGGAGAGGGGATAGCAAGACACAAAGTGAAAGCAGAGAGGGTGTACAAATGTCTTGTTTACATGTATCTAAGTGTCCTGTGTGTGTGTGTGTGTGTGTGTGTGTGTGTGTGTGTGTGTGTATGTGTGTGTGTTGCAGATAGAAGCCAGAAGGGGGTACTGGATTCCCCAGAACTGGAGTTACTATGGCTGTAAGGTGCCAAGTGGGTTCTGGGAATCAAACCCATGTTCTTTGCAATAGCAGTAATGCTCTTTGGAATAGAAAGATTTAATTAGAGAAAGAAGTGGGGAGGAGGGGATGGGGTGGGAGTGGTTAACCAAAGCAAGTGTGTAAACTTACACAGGCACATGCGTGTGTGTGTGTGTGTGTGTGTGTGTGTGTATGTATGTGAGTGTGTGTGTGTGTGTATGTGTGTGTGTATGTGAGTGTGTGTGTGTGTGTGTGTGTGTGTGCGTGTGTAATATTTAGAAGAGCGATATCCTACATGGCTGGATAACACTGTTCCTAGAAGCTGCGGGTTACTAAACAAAAGTCCCAGAAGCAGGTTTGGAGTACTTCCACGCCAGTTGTTGGTCAGGGGTGCTCCAGAGGCTCCCCAAACAGTGCAGACTCGTCTTGCCACCTGCTTGGATACCTACCAGAGCTAGATAAGACCTGCCAGGCAAGACGTGCCCGTTTGTTACGGGCTCAACCAACCACTGCCCAAAGACTGCATGTGAGGGCCAGGCACTGAGAAGAAATGGTTGAGAGCTCAGCCCGGAACAAGACATGGATACCACTCTTCTAAGGCTCGGGGAACAGGGTGTGAAGAGAGTGTTTTTCAAGTTAGCTGCAGTAACGCCATTTTGCAAGTTTTGGAAAATTACCCTGGTAAAAAGCCCAAAGCATAGGGGAAGTACAGCTAAAGGTCAAGTCAAGAAAAACAGGAAGAACAGGGCCAAACAGGATATCTGCGGTTATGCACCTGGGCCCCGGCCCGGGGCCAAGGACAAATGGTTCCCAGAAGTAGATGAGTCAGCAGCAGTTTCAAGGATGCCCCTCAGCTGTTTCAAGAACTCCCACATGACCGGAGTTCACCCCTGGCCTCATTTGAACTGACCAATTACCTTGCTTCTCGCTTCTGTACCCGCGCTTTTTGCTATAAAATGAGCCCAGAAACTCCACTCGGCGCGCCAGTCCTCCGACAGACTGGGTCGCCCGGGTACCCGTGTGTTCAATAAAGCCTCTTGCTAGTTGCATCCGAAGCCGTGGTCTCGTTGTTCCTTGGGAGGGTCTCTCCAAACTGATTGACTGCCCACCTCGGGGGTCTTTCATTTGGGGGCTCGTCCGGGATTGGAGACCCCCACCCAGGGACCACCGACCCACCAACGGGAGGTAAGCTGGCCAGCGATCGCTCTGTGTCTCGTTTCTGTGTCTAACTCCGTAACTCTGACTGTCCCTCTGAGTGCGCGCATTTTGGTTTCAGTTTGTTCCGGGCTGATCGCTCTGTGAGCGACGTGTGAGTAGCGAGCAGACGTGTTCGGGGGCTCACCGCCCGGTAATCCTGGGAGACGTCCCAGGATCAGGGGAGGACCAGGGACGCCTGGTGGACCCCTCGGCAGAGGATCATTGTGTTCTGATCCCACCGCTGCGTCTAGAGAGGCGCGCTCTGCCATCTGACTTTTTCTTTTGCCTTTACGCTACTCGATCTCGCCGCCGTTTCTGGTCTCTTTTTGTTTTGTTTCTGATAAGCCTCTGTGTCGTAGTCCCTCTCTTCGAAATCTTCGAAATGGGACAGCAAGCCTCTACCCCTCTCTCTCTCACATTAGATCATTGGAGAGATGTCAAGACAAGAGCTCACAATCTGTCTGTCAACGTTAAAAAAGGGAAATGGCAGACTTTCTGTTCCTCCGAGTGGCCCACCTTCGGCGCGGGCTGGCCGCCGGAGGGAACTTTTAATCTTTCTGTCATTTTTGCAGTCAAGAGGATTGTCTTTCAGGAAACCGGAGGACACCCGGACCAAGTTCCATACATCGTGGTGTGGCAGGACCTATCCCAGAATCCCCCGCCATGGGTGTCGCCTTCCGCCAAAATCACTGTTGTCTCTAGTCCGGAGGACTCTCAAGGACCAACTACGGGGAGGCCGTCCGCTCCTCCCCGACCCTCCATTTACCCGGCAACAGACGACTTACTCCTTCTCTCGGAGCCCCCGCCTTACCCAGCGGCTCAGCCCCCGCCCCTGGCCCCTCAGGCGGTCGGACCAGCGCCGGGCCAGGCGCCCGATAGTTCCGATCCGGAGGGACCAGCCGCTGGGACCAGGAGTCGCCGTGCCCGCAGTCCAACAGACGACTCGGGTCCCGACTCTACTGTGATTTTGCCCCTCCGAGCCATAGGACCCCCGGCCGAGCCCAACGGCCTGGTCCCCCTACAATATTGGCCTTTTTCCTCAGCGGATCTTTATAATTGGAAATCTAACCATCCTTCTTTTTCTGAAAATCCAGCAGGACTCACGGGGCTCCTTGAGTCTCTTATGTTTTCTCATCAGCCCACTTGGGACGATTGCCAACAGCTCCTACAGATTCTCTTCACCACTGAGGAGCGGGAAAGGATTCTCCTGGAGGCTCGCAAGAATGTCCTCGGGGACAACGGGGCCCCTACTCAACTCGAGAACCTCATTAATGAGGCCTTCCCCCTCAATCGACCTCAGTGGGATTACAACACGGCCGCAGGCTTTAGAAGTTGTGAGGACCCAAATCTGGGATCAGATCAAGGAGGTGTACAAGCCCGGTACCGTGACAATCCCTCACCCGTTCCAGGTCGGGGACCAAGTGCTTGTCAGACGTCATCGACCCAGCAGCCTTGAGCCTCGGTGGAAAGGCCCATACCTGGT
>JADRCD010181669.1:0-13788 GCA_019843815.1 Montemys delectorum
TGTGGTACATCTACACAATGGAGTACTACTCAGCTATTAAAAACAATGAATTTATGAAATTCTTAGGGAAATGGATGGATCTGGAGAGTATCATCCTGAGTGAGGTAACCCAATCACAAAAGATCACACATGGTATGCATTCTCTGATAAGTGGTTATTAGCCCAGAAGTTTGGAATATAGGAAGAATGACCCATAAACCACAAGAAACTTAAGAAGAAGGAAGACCAAAAGGTGGACATTTCATTCCTTCTTAAAAAGGGGAACCAAACACCCACAGAAGGAGTGGCAGAGATTAACTATGGAGCAGAGACTGAAGGAAGGACAAGCATATAGCTATCTCCTGAGAGGCTCTGACAATACCTGACTAATACAGATGTAGAGGCTCACAACCATTCATTGAACTGAGTACGCTGTCCCCAATGAAGGAGTTAGAGAAAGGTTCTATGGAGCTGGAGGGTTTGCAGCCCCTTAGGACGAACAACAATTACTAACTAGTACCTTCAGAGCTCCCAAGGACCCAATCACCAATCAAGGACTATACAGGGTGGGACTGAATGTTCTGGCAGCATGTGTATAGTAGAGGACTGCAAATTCGATCATCAATAGGAGGAAAGGACCTTGGCCTTGTGAAGGTTCTGTGCCCCAGTGTAGGAGAATGCTAGAGCCAATAAGTGGGAGAGGGTGGGGTGGCAGGCATGGGGAGGGGGGAGGCAAAAGAAGTTTGTTCTTGTTGTTTTTGTTTGTTTGTTTTTTTGGAGGGGAACCTGGGAAAGGGAAAATTTACATGTAAATAAAGAAAATAGCTAATTAAAAATAAATAAATAAATAAATAAAATTGAGGGGAAAAAAAAAAAAAAGAAAGTGGCGGTGTTGTTCCTTCCTGGCCCAATGGCTCTCTAAAGGAAACAGCTAAGAGTTGGAAGTGAGTTGTAGGAAAAGAATGCTATTTGGGGGGATTATCTCCATTTTCCCTTTTACATACATGGGGGACATTGGGTATCATTTTATATTCTTTCTTAATATGAGGGGGTTGGATTAGATGATCCCCCAGAACCTATGTGATGACATAGTGTTTTAAAACTTGTCTGTGCCTTGAGATGGCCTTATTCTCTCTCCAAGATGCTCAGACACAACAAGATGTTCAGATACAAAAGGAGTTTCCCATTCCTCTTCCTTTGTCTTGCCACCTTTTCATCCGACCTTCATCTGCCAGCCAGGCCCTCCTTCTCACTTTGCTTGCTAGCTGTCCATGAGAGCAGGCCTTCCCCCCTTTCAAAAGGGGGACAAAAGAAAGAGGGAACATAGAGGTAAAAGGTCAGTCTTTTGCGGGTAGGTGGGCGACCTGAGAGGGGGCACTGACAATTCTTTGTCAGGCTAGAGACCAGAGTGATGGTAAGCAAGCACAGGCAGTAGAGGGCATTGCCAGCCCATGTGGACGCGCTTAGTCTGCCCCAAAGCCTGGGCTGGAGCAACCCAGCCAGGGGATGAATATGCACCAACTCAGTCTCCCTTCCAGGAAGCTGCCTAGTTGCTATTCATCTTGGCTGTTAAGGAGAGAAGAGTGAATGGGGGCAGGGTGGGGGGGTGGATTCGAAAGTATAAATAAATTAAGAACTGACTGGAGAGATGTGTGTTTTCTTCCCAACATCAGGGCTGTTGCCAGACAGCCAAGCTGTCATTCCTGGCGAGGTGACAAGACCCAGCTACTCTGATGTGAAGCACTTGGTCATTACCTGGCATCCCAGTGGTCATGACCATCTGCTCGGTTTGCCCCCTCATGTGATATCAAAGTAGATGTCAGAAGACAGAAGCATGGTCCTGCCAGAGGTAGTGAGACAGATTTGTTCGGAGGCGGAGAGAAAGAGCAGTATGGCTAAAGGGCTCCAGGACCTGAACCCCAGTTTTGGTTAGTTCACCAGTATCAGGCTTCAGGCTCGAAAACGACGGCTTACATTCCTATACATTTATTTTAGTCTCCAGAAAGTAGTGGACTGCACCGCTCCTGCTGTGAGGAAGCAGCCACACTGAGATCACGACTGGTCCCTCTCTTGCACTGAGCACAGCAGCAAGTGTAACAGTCTAATTTCTAGAGTGGAAAACCTCACAAAGTCTGCTTTCTTTTTTTCCCTAGCTCCCACACGAGACATACAAGACACTTGTCCACATAAAAGGTGTTATGTCTGTACAATGTTCTTCAATCTACAGAGCTAATCATGGAAATATAGTTAAGGTGATGCCAGGTAAATCCTGGAGTCGGAATGGCTGAGGACATCAAAGGTTTACTTCAGGAACTTGCCACTTGAGATTTTAGTCTGTGTTCAGGTCTTCAGTGCCCCTGTGTTCTTGAACACAGACTTTCAGGTTTACCGAAGTGACAGTATACATACTGTTCAAGAGGGAGAGACCAGATTTCAGTGTGCACTGAACCTTCATGTCCAGGCCTAGAAGTCTATACATCATTTGTACACAGAGATTGGCCATGTGGTGCTTCGGAGTAAGAGGGGACTCTAGTCTAATCTTTTTCAACTGGAGACTGAACTAATGACGAAGCTCTCTGTGACACAGACTATAGATGCGTCCTTTCCAGACAGTCCTGCCCAAATTGATATATACGTGGCATCTATCTGTCATTTATCATGTATCTTCTGCCATCTATATGCCTGCCACCCACCCATCCATCCATCCATCCATCCATCCATCCATCCATCCACCCACCCACCCACCTACCCATCCATCCATCCATCCATCCATCCATCCATCCATCCATCCATCCATCTGTCCATCTGTCTGTGTGTCTATTTATCTGTCATCTCTGTCATCAGATTATCACTTTCATCATTTACCATCTGCAATAGCAGAATGAGCACCCACAGAGCATTCTAAAGCAAGGATTAGATCTGGCAGCATCCTATCCATAACTACTATCTGGTTCTTTCTTGTCCTAATCTTCTTCCTCTTTCACTTGAGGTAACATCATCTTGTATCCTGTGCTTAATTATTCTCAAACATTTTCCGAGTTGTGTCTTACCAGGACAGATGTCTATGGCTTAAAAAACATCTTGTGTGCACACTCTTTGTACTTTCTTTTCATGTGATTATTAGGTGGCCATGGTTCACCCATATTCTGCTATCTTGCTGTGTTATATATTTATGCAGCCATTCTATCTCAGTTTATTTATCTACTCTCCGTGTGAATGTGAGGTGTACAAATTTTACTATTTGAAGAATGTGTCATCCTCATACTTTACCTTTCCCACATTGTACATAAAATAAGCAAGATGCTTTTCCCTTGCTCTATGTTGTACATAAGCAATATCTTTTCCCCCTTGTAAAGAAGTAGGACTCTTGGGTTTGTAGGGTAATGCTTAGCTTTCAAGCTATCTTGTTAAAATTGCATGGAAGATCCCGTGTCCACACCTTCCACAGCACTTAAGATAGCCTGACATTTTTGCTGTCACCAATCTCCTTATTGATTATTCATGAGCACAATATGTACACAGTAATCTTTACATGTCCCATTCCCATCGTGGCTGAATTCTCTAAGCCACCAGCATTTTTGCTACTCACTGCATGCCAAAGCAGGATGTGTCACAAGACCTCAAACTGACTCTCGGATTTGAATGGTGGTTCTCCTTACTGGATGGCACGGACGGTGAGCTCTGAAAACCTTCTTGATGAGTAGCCAGTCCTTTCTCCTCTCACTGACATATTTTAGTTACTGGATGGAATTAATTAGTTCAATAATTAAAAAGTTAATGGTTAATTAAAATTTAAATTCAAGTGGCACTTTGGCCACTTTGGATGCCCTACAGTTTGTTGGTGCCGGGAAGGAAGGTGGTGAGACAATTCAGGGCCTGGCAGTTTGGATTCCTTGAAAAAGTCCCATTAAGTTAGCATGCTGACATGGAGGGGACACAGAGATGGATATGTCTGGCTGACTCATGCAGTGGCCATGCAACCTGGGGCCGAAGACAATGGTCGTCGATGCTGCCTTATGTCACCTTCGGAGGCGGGCGCTGCCATCTATGTGATTGCTGTGTTGAAGACAGGTAGCCATGCAAACAATTTACAGTTGAGGAATGCTTGCTTATCTATAAACTGTAAGTTTGAAGCCTTGTAGCCAATGCTGAAAAGGAGTACTATGTTTTATTTTTTTTGGCTAATTAAAGAAATCCGTGCTTCATGAACATTCACCAGCTTCCTTTGGATTTTGATGGCTCCACAATGCATTTTCGCCATGCTTTAAGATTTATTACTATTATTGTTTATTATTATTTTATTTTATTTTATTTTTATTTTAAAGTGTATATGTGTGCACACATGGGTGCAGGTGACTATGGATGTCAGATACTCTCAGAACTGGAGTTAAAGGTAGTTGAGAGCTGTCCAACACGGGTGCTGGAAAATCACCCCATGGGGCTCTTCATGAGTAGTATATGCCCTTGACCACCGTGCCATCTCTTTAGCCCTGGCTTTCCTCATTTGAACAGTGGTGGGTGGGGTCTGACTCTCTAAAATGTGCTTAACATTGGTTTGATGCAATGAATGACAATCAAGACTGCTCTTTACTCTCTTTCTTGCACTCTATCACCTGTGTGGTCCTCCTGGGCATAGGAGTTTTCTGTTTTATTATTTCTGTCTGTCCTTCCCCGTGCAGTGTTGGCTCTGGTTTTACTCTGACTTGAAATGGAAAAGGAACTGAAAACCTAAGTTTTCTACCTTTTGTCCACTCAACTGATGAAGGTGCTGGAGTTTGTCCAGCAGTATCTTGCAAAAGTAAACATAGTTTTCCCCAACAATAGCATCATCAGTTTGCTAGGCCCATCCTCTGGGCATAGACAAATTTGTTACTACTGGACATATCAAGCTATTCCCCAAACTGATGTTAAGCATCTTCCAGAAGCCTAGACAGAGGTTTTTGTTTTCTCTACCAGACGTTTTTGCCTCTGGCACTCACTTGGAGCCCAGTCTTACTGTTAGGTGGAGAGAGAGAGAGAGAGAGAGAGAGAGAGAGAGAGAGAGAGAGAGAGAGAGAGACTTCTAGTATTGACATCATCATGGGTAGAACCTTTTAGGGGGCAAGAAGAGATCCTTGAATGGCACAGATGGTGTTGAGAGTGTAGGAAGCATTTTGCCTCAGCTCGTGTGAATCTTTTATTAATGTGAAGAGAGAGAGAGAGAGAGAAAGAGAGAAAGAGAGAGAGAGAGAGAGACAGTGACAGAGAGACAGAGACAGAGAAGCAGAGAGAGGCTAGCCTGTTGGGGTAGCATGGTGTATGTTGGTTCTACTATAGCTATCTTCTCCACGAGGTCAGATTCTTAGACATTCACTAACAGTACACTAACCTTGAAATCCAAGCAGTGCCAGGCTGGTAGGCAATACCCAATAAAAGTCTGAGTAATGAGTAGAGGGGCAATCTACAAGGCTGGAACTTGTCTGAGATGTTGGTAGATGACATTTGGCAAGTGGCATGTGATTCCTGAGGGATTTACGAAGAACTACATAGAAAGGCAGAAGCTGTGGCCTCACTGCTCAGCACCAATGCTGCTGACGTCTTGTGGGATCCGCAGTTCAAACTTGTCCATTCCAAGAGAAAGGAACCCAAGAGGAGAAGTGGCTGGGAGCCAGGCACCTGCTGCAAGCACTGTGGCTTGCCTCAGAGTTTGGCCAGAGTGCCACTGTCCTGCAAGCTGGCAGCGTGACGCTTGCCTTCCTTCCCAGATGCTGCTGGGCCAGGCTGTGCACACAGGAGAGAGGCTGGCAGATGTGGTTCTATTGCCAGGGTACCCAGCAGTGGCATGTGCCTATGAGTCAGGAACGACATACAAGGGAAGAGAGTGGCGCCCTTAAGGGGCAATTACTCAAATGGGGTGAGTCAGTTTTGCTCCTGCTGTTGATGTGGAGCAAGAGAAAAGGGCAGGGGGTAGAAACAGGGTGCTCTCAGCTCAGGGTAAGAAACAACTTGTGGGTGTATCTGGTTGATGGGTGGTGAGGGTGCAAACTACCATTCCTTTATTGGAACATTAGGCCTCCTGGCCAGAAGGATGGCTGTAATTTGGAGAAACACAGAATCCCAAAGGTTCTTCAAGACGATCGTATCTTTGACCTTCACCCTGCACAAAGGCACTTTGGGAGACCTTTTATGGGGAAGCGTGGGCAGGAGGATGAGACTGGAATCCCAGCACAGACATTCTTACCTGTTTTGCTCCCGCTGATGTCTGCTTGCTACCCTGTCCTCTGGCTGGATTTTGGAACCTACTTTCATTTCTGGAGTAATTTTTTTGGCTGTTTTTTTTTTTTTTCTTCCCTGCTTAGTCTGCTGCCACGGCAACCAGCCCTGCATCACTGCATCATCCTCTTGGCTTGGAGGGAGATGCAGCGGAGACAGGACAGAGCCATCACCAGAGGCCCTTGGGTGCCTGTGGGGCTCACAAAGGAGCACGTTGACTTGTATTTGGAAGTATCCTGTCCGCCTTCCCATTCTTTCTGTCTCTGTTGCTAGATAAGCTAGTGAAGTAAGAGACCTGGGAGAGGTGAAAAACAGGAATAGCTAGAGAGCATCAGGGTTCAGGGAGTAGAAGCCAAAAAGGACAACAGACGAACAATCCAACTTATTTGTTTTGTTTTGAACACGGATCAGTCTTCATTCCCACATCCCCCTTCAACTTTCTGAGAGTAGTGTTAATACCAATAAACCAGAGCAGAAAAAAAACCTTTTAAGTGCTTTGGGGGTATAACTGATTGTTAAATGTGGAAGGTGTATTTTGTTTGAAAGCATTCTTAGGGACCATTGCAGGAGATAAAAACTCGGGTTGTCTGTGTTGAATACTGGGAAGGAGAGGGCAGAGATGCTGAGATCTGCTTAGTTATTTCATGGTAGGTAGGAAGGGCATAAAAGAGAAAAAGAGGGGGGGGGATGGAGGGAAGAGAGGGGATGGGGGAGGAGGGAGGAGGGAGGAAGGGGTGCTAGACTGGATCAGATGGCCTGATTGGCTTAGGCATGGAATGCTGTATTTTCTCAAGGGGTCAGACTAAATTGAAAATAGTGGATACCTAATCTGAAGGTTGTCATGGTGTCCATGTCTGAAATCTTGTGGATATAAACATGGATGTAGAATATTTATGAGATGGTGGCAAGTCAGAGCTCTGTTCAGGCCAAGAAAGGGGAAGTCTAGACACTGAGGTCAGAATGGCCCCAAAGGGTGTCTGTCCTGGGCTTTCAAACACTTTTTATGGTCCTGGACAGAGGGACCATGGCATAGGCTAAGCTGCACATAGAGAGTGAAGAAAGGCAGCCCACCCAGGGGATGTACCTGTGGACATAGGAGCCACTCTTGACCTGGAACACCATCTGTGTCATGTTGGAGACTCGGGAACCTTCAGGCAAGTGAGTCAGCCCCAAGTCTTAGTGTTTTCACAGAGAAAATAAGGCTTTCTCAGAGCTGGTATAGGGGGAAGCTCCAGGCAAAATCTTTACTCCCAGATCAGGAGAGTTCGCAAGGATCATGTGCTGTTAGGAGTGCACTCAGCGGAACTGCCATCATAGATCTGTGAATCTGGAAAGTATAGAGTAGCCCCTGTGATACCTGTGGGGCCTTTAGGCGGGGAATGGCACAAGTCTTAATTCCTGACCTTAAATGGCCACTGGAAGGAGAGAGTGGATAGAAAGTGGACGCCATAGCTCCTGGTAGACCACACAGTGGAGACCTTCAGGGCCTCTTCCCTCGAAGAACTGGGATGAGGTTGGTGACCCCCCCCCCCCCCAGGGAGCATAGCTACTCAGACACCTTGGTTCAGCCACAGCAATAAGTTGTGGGCTAAGGTTATTGGTGAATATGGCTTGCTGCCAAACCTTCCTTCTGTGGCCCCTAGGGACCAGGCTACAGGGAGAAGAACAGAAATTGGAGAGAGGGAGACAAATTCATATCAAGTTCCCCCAGTGAGCTTTGGCACTTCCCGTGATAAAACTAGATTGTAGGCATTTCTGGAGTGTGGGGTCTTCACAGGCCCCAAGCCTGGGTATCAGCTGGCAGGAGGGGTTGCCAGTTGTGCTTCATCATCTGAGGATGGTTCAGGTCATAGAATGGCAATGGGGACTATGATTTCAGCACAATGGGTATGCCATTGTCCTGCTCTGCCTCCAACGAGGTTCTGTTTATTCTTCTTCTTAAATATTTATACAGTGTTACTCCCGAAGCACTACCTCAGAATTGGTAACGCTGCTAACAATGGTCAGAATATTGACTTCTTAAGGGCCTGCCATCTGCCACGCTGGTCTGATTATTTTACCAACCCGACTTCTGATCCTCACAGTATCCCAGTGAGACTCATCCTCTCCCCTTTTCACAGATGAAGAGACTAGAGCACAGAAAGCATATTGAACTGGCTGGACACCCTGACTGGTGAGCCACGAAACCAGAGTAGGAGCTAATGGCTCGCTCCTCTTGGGAGCTTCGCAGGGCTTTCAGTGTCTCTTGAGTCACTTTTATTTTCACACTGTCAGTCATGGAGAGGACAGAACAGTATTAGTTCTTCTTATGGAGCCCATAATGGTTTCAACATGTGGTTCTTCAGTCTGCTGTTAAGAAGGCCAGAAGAAAGTTGCATCCAAGGGCTCTGGAAAGGCCTCTCTGGGCCCCCTGAGAAACATTTAGAACTTGACTGTTGTCAGGTTCTCCTGATAGTCTCCCCACCCCCCGAGTCACTCCTCCATCCATTTCTTAGCTCTCTTTGCTTCCAGTTTACTCTGTGGTGTCCATAGTTAATCCTTCACATGCATTCTTATGCCCATTGATAAGCAAGTCTTTTTTTTTTTTTTGTGTGTCAGGGGAAAGAGTCAATGTAGAGTTTTGACATATGTCTCTCTATCCTTCTCCTTCTCCATCGTCCAGTCTTCACATCTAATCCGACCTCCTTGGAGAGATCCCGGATAATCTATCTTATCATCTCAAGCAGGCTAGCACCTTTCACCAATGTTTTTTAGCAGTTCTTTGTCTGAGAGACTAGAGTGTGTGTGTGTGTGTGTGTGTGTGTGTGTGTATGTGTGTATGTGTGTGTGTGTGTATGTATGTGTGTGTGTTTCTCATAGGATTGTGCTTACTGTCATTGCTCTGAACACAGTATTGTCCCAGTGACTATTATATAGTGGTACATGCTTTTAATTCCAGTACCTGGGAGGTGAAGATGGTCTGTACATTTAAGGGAACCCTGGTCTACATAGCCAGTTCTGGGCCAGCTAGGGATATATAGTAAGGGAATGCTGGGACAAACACACACACACACACACACACACACACACACACACACACACACATACACACAGGCCACAGGCTCTTGCTTTTCAAATTCACATATTTGAATTTATATGAAATTTGAATTCATATATATATATATATATATGTATATATATTGTCTAATTCTGCATTCAACTCTTACACTCTTATACTGTCAATTTTATATACATGGTTCTCCTAGAATAAACCTGGGACAGCAAAGTCATCTGACCAGATTCACATATGGCCTGCTCCTCTGCTCTGGGTCTCCTGGGGATGGCACCATCCTGGGTGAATGTTGAAAATAAATTAGGTCACTCGAGTCCCTGGTGATGGCTTTGTGATGGCCTTTGATGTGTGCTATTGGCTGAGCAGCAAAGATGAATTTTTTTTTCAGTTAGAGGAAATTAGACTCTTCCATTCTATTATGCTTGTCTTTTTACTCAGAATGCCCAAGGATCTTATGCATTCCAGATGAGAGGTCCTCACACTGTGGCTCTGCCTATGGAGGACTTGATGGCTCTGTTGCTTTTCCAACTGCTATAGGAGACATGGCCAGTTAGCATAGTGGACAAGGCTAAGAAGGGAAGTTTGCTCTGCTTCTCTCTCACTTCCCACCTGTTATGTTCTGAAGGACAGGGAGGCTGAGAGCTCTTCATAGAAGCCAGAGGAGGAGACCCGATGATTGCTTTCCTTCTTAAGAATTCCAGTCTTTGAGTCACAAATGGGATCTCCTTTTTGTCTAGAGTGACCTGCACAGAAAGAGTGCTCCATCCAGGCCAGACTGGCGCTGGTCCAGCAATATCTGCCCCCTAGCCCTCACTGTATTCAGGCATTTCACTCACGTCTCAGACCCACAAGGGTCTTCATTGCTTGTTCCATTGCACAAAGACTTGCTCAAATCAGTATTCTTACGTAAGATGAGGGAAAAGCCATATTTTCTCTTTCTTTTGAGATTTTTTTTTGGTAGTCTACACATTTTATGTTCTGCCTTTAAAGCTATTTTTGCCGCACATCTGCTTTACTGAGACACAGTCTCCCACTTGCTCTGCTCAGTCCAGCGTGCACCTGAATATCCTTTCACGGTGCTCAATTCCCACAGTTAGCCACATGATGAGGAAGGAGTGTGCAGGGAGCTCAGAGATTCTTATTAAGCAGGTCACCCATGAATCTATCTTCATGTGCTTCTTTATTAAAAATAGCAGAGAACATGATAATCATCAAGCGCAGCCACTTATAGGAACTTGGCTCAAAGAGGTACTTTCTCACTTACCATTAGATATCTCTCATGTTCTGTCGCATGTTTCCTCCGAACTCAAAAGTTATCTCCACTATTTTCATTCTGGGGTGAGAATAAAGATTACAACTGAGGCTATACTGTTGGCAGGGTCTGCTTTTCCCTGTTAGAGCATGCCCAGGACCCCCTTGTTCCCTCGGTACTGCTCTTGAATATGGATCATGCTGAAAACAGACACAAGGTTATAGGGAAGGGCAGGACTCAGAAAGAGACACCTAGGGATTTTCTTCAGAAATTCTAGTGTGGGTATCTTATGAAAATGGAAGATTCTCTATTGGGCCTAAGACAGAATTAATAAGTGAAAGGTACAACAGGGTGGATTTATACTCAACCCATGAGACATGAAGTTTGGACCCTCCGTGAGACAGATTGCATTGTGTAAGCTAAGGATTAAACCTTAGCCTATGGCAGAAGGTGGGCTTCAAGCTAAATAACCATTTGCTAGGGTCAAATACTTCCAGAAATTACAGATCCACATCCACGCTAAGACTCAATGGTCTACAATATCTGCAATAATTATTGGTTGTTCCAGGTATTTGAAAGTGTAATTAAAGTTTTATATTTAGCATTTTTAAGATATTGCCTTCTTGGATTCACTGCAATTTTCAACAAGTAAAAAAAATCCACCATAATCTCCATATTTGTGAGATAAACTGAAACCTAGGCAGTCGAATAGTTCACACACACCACATGGCAGCAGCAATCCTGTGGATGGAGCTGGCCCCTTTGGAAAAGGGAGCCATTTAGGTCATGCCAGTGAACAGTAGTGACATTTCGGACAGTCCAGAAGGTAAGGCAAGGGTGTTAGAGTAGGATGAACCCATCGTGCACACAGTGGGCCCACAGGTGGAGCCTCTCTTCCTGTCTATGCTGCAGTCCAGTTCAGGCCTTCTCTGTCGCCTCTCATCACTTTCGCAGGCACGAGGACTTAGGCCGCATTCTCATGGCCGGCTGGAAGTAGAGGGTACGTTTATTCACCGATTATTCAGCAGTGGTATGAAGTGGTTAGGATGGTTTGGTGGACTTTGAAGTCCCAAATACAGAAGGCGGTATGCATGGGAGGATCCCCTTGTGCTCCGAGATGTGCGGTCAGAAGGAAGATTGCATCCTGATTGTTCTAAAGTCTGGCCGCTGAATCCAAACCACATTTTATGTTGCATATAAAGCTCCTGTGATAACTTGTTCCTTGATAAAAGTATGTTCATTATAGAAACATTTCAAAACAAAGTTATTACAAAACAGTGACCTATCATTTCTGAAGGTGCAGTCTACCTATTTAAAAACAAGTTCTCTGCTATGTGCACACGTGTCCGTACACTGCTGCATCTGGATTTGTAACCCACATCTTATCTATAGGGTGAGGATGTATCACAATGCTTTTGACCTATTTCCTATGGTCGCATGAATTGGGGACTTTGTGAGGCTTTGTTAATCTATATCATGTATTTTAATTATTTTGTCACAGAAAAACAATAGCTACAAGTCTGGTTTGTTTAAGCAGAAACATTAAAGATGGAGTCTATCTTTTAAGGTGCTAGCACCTTGGCTGGATTTTCATAGGCAAATGACCAACTCCTCATTATCGAGGTTAGTTGGTTATGGTAATATTGGTGTTTGGACGGTCCACCTCGTTGCTCAGCACACCAGCTCCTGGGACCCTGGCTTTTCACACCTTTAGTGTTCTACATTGTCATCAGAGTAACACACTCCCTTTCTTCTTCTTCTTCTTCTTTTTTTTTTTTTTTCTGTTGACTTTCCTTTAGCCTGATGAAGTCCTCCGATATCGATCAGGATTTATTTACAGACAGTTACTGCAAGGTGTGCAGCGCACAGCTGATATCCGAGTCCCAGCGGGTGGCCCATTATGAGGTAAGGAGACCCTTGCTCACTCGACCGAATTCCTCCTATGGGACTTGGGGATACTTGTTCATGGGACTGAGGAGTTTTCAGAACCTTACATTATAAGCCTAGTAGAGTGTGAGTCAGGTCCTGACTGTGTTTATTGGAACTAGGGAGTAAAGGTTGGGGACATTATTCTGCAGCCCCGGGTTCTTGCAAGACATACATTTATTTATTTATTTATTTATTTATTTATTTATTTATGTTTATTAATATTTTTAATGTGTTCTTCCTACCACAGGAACCCTGTGGGCTTCCTTCCCTTGCTTTCTCTGTGAGGGATACATATTACAATTAGCTCTCTCTGTGAGGGATACCCGTCAGTTAGACACACCAGTGAAGACAGGCTCAAAGGCCCTTGCTAGTCACATGAGGAGACTTGGATCTCAGCAGGAGTAAAGACCGTTCCTCTTCAGATATCCTTCCCAGTGGTCTGTGGCCTAAATGTTTATCAGAGTGTAGGAGTCTCCTGCAACTACAAGCACATTTTAAACCCCAAGTACTCCAAGGGCATTGTGATCTTTTGCATGGGAGGACTGATAGATGCTTTTTGATCCTGTCTCAGCAGCCGAGGATGAGCGAAGAGGGGTTGTCTTATGTCCCAGGGAGGACTGAGAAGCCAGAAAGGGAGCACAGGGAGCTGGGATCCCAAGACACTCACTGCTGCATCGCATCTTCTGGTTTCTGAAGAACACAGAGCTTTGGGACAGGGGTTTTCAGGTGTAGTGCCTTGTAAGGAAACTTGGGTTACAAAGTTTAGCCAGCAGTGTTTGATTTTCATCCATGAGTTGTCACTCTCCTTCACTGAAGTCCTCTGGGCCCTAGGTTCCTCTATGCACTCCAGAAATAATGACAACACACTCCTAACCGCCCCCCCCCCCAGTTTCCATGATAAAGTGAATGCGACCTTTAATGGTGTTGGTGGAAATGCTTTGGAGCTGAGTGTGTCAAACATGGAACATTCTTTGATTGACTTGAGCTCCCTTGCTGCAGTGGCTTGACTATGGTGAGCATGCTCTTTGAACATCTGTGAAATTGACTTCTATGAAAGAAAGTCAGGAGCGTTGCCTACCCTGCCATTCCACAGGGGATTTGTTCCTGAAACCCCAGTGGCTCCTTGGATTCTCTGTGGAAAACGGTGTGATATTTGCAAAGAACCTATGCATGTCCTCTTGTATTTTCTCAATAATCTCTTAACACCTGCCTCATTCCTAACACCTACCTCACCCCATTTGCATAGATTCGGCACAATATGGGCTTGTGGCAAATTTACATTTTGCTTTTTGTAACTTTCTGGACTCTCCCTCCACCCCACCTC
>JADRCD010181672.1:0-21069 GCA_019843815.1 Montemys delectorum
CATCACCCACCCACACATCACCCACCCCCATCCCCACATCCCCTATCCCCCACTCACACATCACCCACCCCCATCCCCACACCCCCATCCCCCGCCCACACATCATACACAGTAGAAAATAAACAGTACTCCAGGAGATTCCAGTGTGCAGGCAAGACGGGAGCTGAGCTAGGCTAGACCTTCTATCAAGTAAGCACACTTCTGCCTCAGGAATAGGGTCTCTTCTACTTGGACACACATGTAAACCCAGACAAAACCTCGTTTCAGTCCCTGGAAAAGCTATAACTAACCCCTGCCCCAAACCTCTGGAGAAGTGTGTGATTCAGGACAAAGAACATTAAGTCTGGTCATGAGAGATGACATTCTGCAGGGTGATAGAGCTGAGTTGAGCTCTGTGACATGTATCTTACTCAACTGAACCATCTCCTGGACCCCAGGTATGGTGCTGTGCTGCACCCCCCGCCCCATGCCCCAAACTCACTGCCTTGGTTACTTTCCTCTCTTGCAACCTGTCACCCCACCATCCTAGGCACTGAGCTTCTGACAGCTCATTACCGAGGGAGGGAGGAGGAGGCAGACATTTGAGAGACAGAGAATTTGTCTTGCTCTCTGAGTAGCCAAGCTGGAGCCCTGGTAGGTTGGGGCTGACCAGAGGAGGGAGAGCAGGCCAAGGCAGGAGTGGCGATGAGCTGCTAGCCAGGGGCTGATGCTTTGAATTTATCATTCCTCTGTCTCCAGAGGCAGACTGTTATTTCTAAAGAGAACTGTTGCAGTCAGACGTCGTTGAGTGTCCGATCCGGGTACAGAGACTTTAAGGAAAGTCTGTGTGACTAGTTAGTGAGTGGCCTCCTTTCTGCCCACTCGCCACCTTCCATGTCAGCCCAGGGGAGGAAGGTGTCATGGAAGCCAGGGCTTTTCTTTGATTTCCCTCTCTTGTGGCTCACACTTCTGACAGGTTGCATGTGTGTGAAGGCAGGAGATTGTTCTAGGTTTCTTCTGGATCCTTAAGAAACTGCAGGCAGCCAGGCAGTGGTGGCTCACATTGTTTAATCACAACACTAGGGAGGCAGAGGCAGGTGGATCTCTGAGTTCAGGGCCAGCCTGGTCTATAATAAAGTGAGTTCCAGGACAGCCAAGGCTATACAGAGAAACCTGGTCTTGAAAAAAAAAAAGAAAGAGAGAGAGAGAGAGAGAGAGAGAGAGAGAGAGAGAGAGAAGAAAATGCAGACTTCCCCTCCCCCGCCCAATCCTCTCCAAAGGATTCCCTACCACATGCCCCTTAGTAACTGCTTCCTCCCTGGAAAACATTTCATGGTCCTCTTGATGTGCCTGTGGCTGCACCCAACAGGCAGTGAGACACTAGGCCATCTCAGAGAGGTTAAAAATCAGACACTATAGCATGTGGTATATTCTATAATCCCAGCCGTTGAGAGAGATCGAAGTGTTAGGGAGTTTAAGGTCATCGTCCGCTACCTAGTAAGCCTGAGGCAGGCAGGGGCTGTCTGAGACCCTAAGTACACACAGTGGTTAGGGAAACAGCTGAGTCACGAAAGTGCTTTCCTTGCAAGCATGAGAACCCAAGTTAAGATCCCCAAACCCCTTTAAAAAAAGCCAGTCATGGTTGTTCTAGTTTGCTTTCCATTGTGATAAAACGCCAT
This sequence comes from Montemys delectorum, assembly GCA_019843815.1. Classification (NCBI taxonomy): domain Eukaryota; kingdom Metazoa; phylum Chordata; class Mammalia; order Rodentia; family Muridae; genus Montemys; species Montemys delectorum. Next base: position 1,659 of record JADRCD010181672.1, read on the forward strand.
GACCAAATGCAATCTGGGGAGAAAAGGGTGTGTTTTAGCTTACGGGTTATATTCTATCATGAAGGTAAGCCAAGGCAGGACTCAAGGGAGGAGCCTGAAGCCCGGACTCTCCTGCCTAAGGAATGGTGCCTCCCACAGTGGGCTGGGCCCTCTTTCATCAATTGTCAATCAAGATGTTGGTCGCTCTAAAGATGTGCCCACAGGCCAGTCTAATGGAAGCGAGGAGTTTTCAAGTGAGGCTCCTTCTTCCCAGGTGTGTCAAGTTGACTGCCAATGTTAGCCTACAGAGGGTGTTGCAGACCTATAATTTGAGCTCTGAGGAAGCAGAGGCAGGCACCCTGAGGCTCGCTGGACAGCCTGGCTGGCTAAATGGGTGACCTTCAGGTTCAGTGAGAAAGTGACATAGAGCAAGACATCTGATGTTGACCTCTGGCCTCTACATGCATATGTATGCACACACCACATATGTGAAGATGTACACACCACAGGCCTGGTGGTATGCCTCTCCCTGGGGAAGGCAGAAGCAAGAAGATCTTGTTTTGGTTCCTTGTTTGTTTGTTTGTTTTGTTTTTTCAAATTCAAATAAGCTTTTTATTTTACTTTATTTTTTCAGGAGAGCTAATATCTGCTTTTTTTTATTAAGATATTTTCTTTATTTACACTTCAAATGTTATCCCCTTTCCTGGTTCCCCCCTCCCCCGAAAACCCCCTATCCCCTAGCCCCCCCCCCCCCCCCACTCACCAACCCACCCATTCCCACTTCCTTGTCCTGGCATTCCCCTACACTGGGGCATCAAGCCTTCTCAGGACCCAGGGCTTCTCCTCTCATTGATGACCGACTAGGCCATCCTCTGGTACATATGCTGCTAGAGCCATGGGTCCCTCCATGTGTACTCTTTGGTTGGTGGTTTAGTCCCTGGGAGCTCTGGGGGGTACTGGTTGGTGCATGTTGTTGTTCTACCTATGGAGATGCAAGCTCCTTCAGCTCCTTGGGTCCTTTCTCTAGCTCCTCCATTGAGGATCTTGTGCTCAGTCTGATGGTTGGCTAAGAGCATTCACCTCTGTATTTATTTGTCAGGCACTAGCAAGAGCCTCACAGGCGACAGGTATATCAGGCCCCTGTCAGCAAGTACTTGTTTGCATCCACAATAGTGTCTGGGTTGACGACTCTGTTTTTAAGGCTAGCTTGGGAAACCTGTATTGGCCAAATTCACTCTGTAGCCTTGTATGACGCTGATTGGGAGACTGGGGTCTGGGTCTCAGGCCCCATCTCTTCAGATTCCCCATCATACATAGTCTCCCCAAAGGCTGGAACCCAACATGAGGGATTGTCTGAACCCAGCTTTGCCCTTCTTCTCCATGAAGGCAGGGGGCTGATCTGTGACTGTGCTTCCTGCCTTTCCGTTGGTGTTGGTTGGGAAGGTGGGAGATGCCTGATCGCTCACCCATCTGGCTTCCAGCCGGCCACAGCACAGTCTGAGGAACTGTGTGTCCCAGATGCAGCCCTGTGGGAGGCATCGGACCCTCCCCCCACCTGCCCGCTCCCCCTCCATCTCATCTGGGTCACCTGATTTTACAAGCTTGTCCGTGGCATTTTGAGTGGGATGCGAAGCTGTGCTCCCCGTAGCATCCTTCATCTTATTTGGTTTAGTTTCTAGGCACCAAGAGTTGCTATGAGGCTACCAGGCCCTGCCTCCGGCCAGCTTGGATTCCCAAGAATCTAAAGTCATTCCAGATACACTAACCTCTGCTAATTAACTCCGTGCTGAGAACTCGCCACCCCTCTACACATTTACCTGCACCACCCAGTCAGTCTCCTCTTTCTCCTCCTTCTCCTCTTTCTCTCCCTCCTTCTCCTCTTCCTCCTCCCCCTCTTCCTCCTCCTCCTTCTCTTCCTCCCCCTCCTTTCAGCATCCTTTTGGGCCATGGGGTCACACGGATGAAGAACATTACTCAGAACATTACTTTGCCTCTCAGCTGGTCCCCCTGGATTCCCACATCTCGGTCAACAGTGCTAATAACCAGCAAAAGGAGGTCAAACTGGCTTCAGGGCAGTGATGTCTGTAAATTCTGCCCACTTGGGTACTGCCTCGATTGATTACCCAAGCCTCCCATCGATAGGCAGAGTCCAGGAGGGCAGGCCTAGTCCTCCTGCCTCAGACATTCCCTTTTGTGGCAGATGTGACCTCAAGTGGCCTCACCAAGGATGACCTTAAATGTCTCATCCCCCTGCCTCTACTTCCCAAATGCTAAAGTTACAGATGTATATCACCACCCCTGGATTAGTGATGCAGTGCTGGGGCTAACCTGAGGGGTCTCCTGTATGCCAGGTGGGCAGTCTGTCAGCTGAACTACATCCTAACCCCCACCAGAACCTCACAAGTGCTGGGGGTTATTCAGCATGATTCAGGTGGCCCACCACACCTCAATTCTTGAAGCATTTTGCTTTGGCTTCCTGGGAGGGTTCTAGAACCTCATCTCATATATCCTACAGCTAGCTGAAGGACACAGAAGCTGCCCCCCAGAATGCAAAAAGTAAAAGGAGACTCTAGAGAGATGGCTCAGAGGATAAGGGCACTGGCTGCTCTTGCAGAGGACCCAGGTCTTATGCCCAGCACCAACAGGATGGCTACCAACCATCTGATTCCAGGGTATCTGATACTGTTCTCTGGTCTCGGCAGGTACCAGGTACATACATAGTGCACAAATATACATGTATACAAGACATCTACACATGCAAAATAATAATAATAATAATTTAATAAAAAGAAGCAGAATACAGTGGTACGTGCCTGCAATCCCAGCACTTGGAAGGCAACAGCGAGGCGATTAGGAATCAGGTCAGCCCTGACTACATAATGAGTTTGGGGTCAGTCTAAGCTACCTGAGACCTTGCTGCAAAATGAAAGCACCTGCAGCCCGAAGCCTTTCCAGGAGACGTGAGTTTGGGTCCCAGCACCTATATACTGCTCATAATTGCCAGCTCTCCCAGCTCCAGGGGATCTGATTCCATCTTTTATCGTCCACAAGGATGTGCGCGTGCGTGCGTGTATGCGTGTGTTTTAAAAACCTTTAAAACAGCAACAAAAAATGTTATATACAAGTTTGCAGGGGGCACCAAGGAACATGTTAGGAGCTAGAATCAGAGGAGCAGCAGGATGTGGGGAGGTCCCCAGCTATGAGAGGAAGCACAGGTCAGCGTGACAAGGTCTTTTCTATCATTAGTGATAGAATGGCATGCTCCGGCCCAGGGAATTGCATTTGACACGGGCACACTTGGCGTCCTCATCCTAAGGCACAGACCACTTCATCTCCTCTCCATCCTCTGTCCACCTTGGCCTCTTGCTCAGATGCAGGGAGTATAAATGATCTTTCTTAAGCTTCATCCCAGAGCTCCCGGCTGGCATCTCGGGCTTGTCATCTGTAGTGAGACTGCTCTGGGTTTGTCAGTTGTACCAGCGTCGACATGGTCCGCAGTCCACAGCTTCTACCTCTCAGCGGCTTGTCACTCTAGCTGGAGAGCGAGCGCTCAGGCTTGCAGGTAGGTGTCAAGCAAAGAAGCCGGGACCAAAGTAGCCAAGCCTCTTGCTGGGCCTGGAGTCCCCAGATGTCCTCCAAAGCTGGTCTTTCTGCAGCACCTAGCAATCTGTGTCACAGGGAGACCCTTTTCAGGGACACCAGCCACTGTACAGACCCCTCGAGTCCCAGGCAGAGGGACAGAGGAGTCATGAAGTCCACCATGGAGACAGGTCCTTAGCAACGCCCCAGTTCAGTCCCCACTAGAAAAACTGAGGCAAGTGCTTTGGTCTCCAGTGTCAGGAAGAGAGGTAGCATGGTTTAGCAAGTCTGAGCCCCATCTCTGAAGTGGGAGCGCTGTGACACTCACGGTTACAAGGCCTGAGCAGTCTGCCCAGCATGATTACCTTCAAGAATAGAGAAAGTTGATTAATGTCTCCATTTGGCCGTGTCCCCTCAGGTGGGTGTTAGGATTAGGGTCTCTCCTTCCTGTTTGACACCCTGGCTTGATGACCTCGGCCACCAAGAATCTGAGGCTTAGTTTCTTTATCTGTGACTTGGGTCTGTGGGGGTTTGAATGAAAATGGCCGGCAGTGGTAGCGCATGTTTTTAATCCCAGCACTTGGGAAGCTGCTGCTTCCCAAGACAAGCGGATTTCTGAGTTCGAGGCCAGCCTGGTCTACAGAGAGAGTTCCAGGACAGCCAGGGCTGTTCTCGAAAAATCAAACAAAAAAAAGAAAGAAAGGGGCTGGAGAGATGGCTCAGCGGTTAGGAGCACTGACTGCTCTTCCAAAGGTCCCGAGTTCAATTCCCAGCAACCACATGGTGGCTCACAACCATCCGTAGTGACATCTGGTGCTCTCTTCAGGGGTGTCTGAAGATAGCTGCAGTGTATTTAGATTAAATAAATAAATAAATCTTAAAAAAAAAAAAAAAAAAAGAAAAAAAGAAAAGAAAAGAAAAGAAAATGGCCCCCAGTAGCCATGTGGGAGGAATGTGTTGCTAGGGGCAGACATTGAGGTCCCAGATGGCTCAAGCTAGTCCCAGTGTCTCTTCCTGTTCCTGTGGATCGAGATGTAGAACTCTTAGCTCCTTCTCCAGCACAACACCTGCCTGGGCACTACCCTGCTTCCCAGCGTGATAACGGTCTAAACCTCTGAGACCATAAGCCGGCCCCAATGAAATGTTTCCCTTTGTTAGAGTTGCCTTGGTCATGGTGTCTCGTCACAGCAATAGAACCCTGACTGAGACAGGACTGTTTGTGAGGAACCTTTTAGAACAGGGCCTCAGCCATCAGCCTCTCGAAGTATCTTTCTGCTAGGCCTTCTTAGATAAGCTGCCAAGCTCCTGTGTGACAGGTACTTAAAAGCAGCTTTTGCTAAAAGGATTGACTTCCCACTTGGACTTACAGGTTACTCAAAGCAAGACAAAAGCCTGACGTCTCTGCCTTTATCTGTGTCTGTCTCCGTGACTTTTACTCCTGCCTGACAGACTTGTTAATCACTTAGGAACGCTCGTGATTAACACACATACACAGGCACATGCAGGCGCGCACACACACACACACACACACACACACACACACACACACACACGCTCTTCGAGGCTGACGACACAGAGATGAGTCACTGTCCTATCTTGGATCCCAGGAGCAGCAAAGGCTGGGAGGACAGACGACTCCCCCCCACCCCAGATGTAGACCTTCTCAGCTGGGAACCTGTCATCTTACCAGAACTGTCTGGGTCCCTGTCAGTGATGGCTGCAGGTGATAGTTGAATAATTCATTCGTGAGACCCCTTTGAAGGACCAGAATGAGATAAACTTTACCGGGGATTCCCTAATTGTAGGCATGCCTCTTGCTGCCCCTACCCTAATTCTTTGCTTATTCAAACCTAAATTTCCCATTCTTACCCACTAATAAGGAAGGTGGACTCAGATCTGTAACAGAATTCTATAAATTGACACCCGTCTATACGACCACACTCTGAAACCTTTTGTTGTTGCTAGTTTTTAGTTACCGTTGGTTCTGTTTTACTTTAAGTTGTCAGGCCCGTTTATACTGCATAGAGAGACCTGGTGACATTTGAAAGAGTAGAAACTATTGTTTCCTTCCCGTGGTCTAAGAATCAACTTTGCCTCCTTTTATTATTTTACATGTATTGGGTGTTTTGTTTGCATGTATGTGTGTTCCACATTCGTGCTGGGTGACCATCAAGGCCAGAAGAGAGTGTGTGATCCCCTGGGACTGGAGTTATAGATGGTTGTGGGCTGCTGTGCAGATGCTGGGGATTTAGCACAGGTCCCCTAATGAGCAGCCAGTGCTCTTTACCACTGAGCCATCCTCAGCCCCAAGATTGATTGATTGATTTGGCTTGGTTTTTTTTTGAGACAGGGTTTCTCTGTGTAGCCCTGGCTGTCCTGGAACTCACTGTAGACCAGGCTGGCCTCGTCGAACTTAGAAATCAACCTGTCTCTGCCTCCCAAGTGCTGGCGATTTATTTTATTTTTAGCTGTGTGTTTTGGGGGAGGTCTTCCTGCAGAGGTCAGAGGGCCTTGGGTCCCCTGGAGCTAGATTTACAGCTGGTTTTGAACCAGACTCCAGTCCTCGCCAAGAGCATCAAGCACTCTAAGCTGAGCCATCTCTCAGTTCTTTAGTAGATCCCGGCGATGAGTCTTTAGCACATCCAGCAGTTGGAGGCAAACTTGAAACAAGGGCTGGAAGCCTCGTTCTTTTTTTTTTTTTTTTTTTTTTTTTTTGGTTTTTCGAGACAGGGTTTCTCTGTGTAGCCCTGGAGCTCACTCTGTAGACCAGACTAGCCTCGAACTCAGAAATCCGCCTGCCTCTGCCTCCCAAGTGCTAGGATTAAAGGTGTGCACCACCGCTGCCCGGCCGGAAGCCTCATTCTTAACAAGGAAAAGACATACCCACCAGGGACTTGAGGCACAACTTTTAAAAGGCTGTCTCTCCTTTTAAAAGGACTGTCTGTGGTGGGAGAGACAATTCAGTGGGTAAATGTCACTTGCCACCAACCCTGATGGCTTGAGTCTGATCCCTGGAACCCACGTGGTGAACATAGAAAGCTGACCATGGCAAGTTGTCCTCTGACCAACACAGGTGTGCAATAGTGTGCACACACACACGCACACAATGTGATTTTTTTTTTTTTTTTTTAAAGATCTACATAGTGTGTGAGCCAAGAGTTAAAGGTCAGTAATCCTGGGCCAGCTTCAAAAGGAAAAGATTTACCATGCTGATATCGCAGGGAAATCCCAGATCACTGAGATCAATACTCAGGAACATCAGCCACAGGAGAAAAGGGGGGTGGGGTGGGTAATAGATGCTCGTTGGCTGGCTTGGCTTGTGTGCTTTCAGAACTGGGTCTGAGCAGGGAAACAAAATAATCCCTTCTCTTTTGTGGGGTAAGCTGTAAGTTGCCATGGCCTGAGACTCTCAGTTGCCATGGCAAGAGGAGGCCATTTCTTTTCTTTCTTTCTTTCTTTCTTTCTTTTTCTTTTTTCTTTTTTTTTTTTTTTTTTTTTTTTTGGTTTTTCGAGACAGGGTTTCTCCATGTAGTCCTGGCTGTCCTGGAACTCACTCTGTAGACCAGGCTGGCCTCAAACTGGGAAATCCTCCTGCCTCTGCCTCCCAAGTGCTGGGATTAAAGGCATGCACCACCTCTGTCCGGCTGAGGAGGTCATTTCTGCTCAGAGCTGTCCCCTTAGGAAAGTCAGAGGTGGTTGCTAAACTACAGGAGTCGATTTCCTGAAGCAGATAGGGATGGGAGATGGGTCCTGGAGGAGTCTGGGTCCCAACTCAGTCAGGATGCTTGCAAGTGTGAATTGGAGTACAGGAGGCCCTCTGCAAACACCCAGGGTGGAGGTAGTTGCATAGGAGAATTCCTTCCAAAGGTTAGGGTTTATTTAGTAAACTTCAGAGGTGGCAGAGGGCGTGGGGGTAATAGAAGAACTGCCAGCAGGTGTGATGGAACTGGGGGGGTCCCCACTTCTGTGGAGTTCTCCTTCAGTTAGGGTGAGCCTCTGTGGTTGAGGACAGCTCAAACCAGCCAGTGTGTTTATAGATGATCAGGGCGAACCAGCTTGTGTGCACATTCCCATGGCCGGTGACCCCCACCATGCCAATGAGAGCAACCCAGACTGGTTGCTGTTGGGTCCTGGGCAGTTTAAGTGACTTATTTTGCATGTAATTTCTTGTCAGGAGTTCAAATGACAAACTCTGGGCATGGCTCAGGCTAATCTTTTTGTCTGTTTTTGTTTTTCAAGACAGGGTTTCTTTGTGTAGCTGTGGCTGTCCTGGAACTCACTCTGTAGACCAAGCTGGCCTCAAACTCAGAGATCCCCTTGCCTCTGCCTCCTGAGTACTGGGATTAAAGGCATGAGCCACCACCCAGCTGGCTGTAGCTAATCTTTTTTGGCCTCTGTTCTGTTCTTTTCCATTATTTGTGTAGAGCAGAGCGGGGCCTTTTCTGTCTGGGGTGTGCTTTCTAGGCCAGACTCAGGGGAGACCCATTGCCTATCCAGTCTCCCACTCAAAGTGTCCTCAACACCTGGCCCATCTTCTTGTGGTTTTGGTTCAGTCTTTTCCAATACAGTGTTACAGTGTTTCTGTGTAGCCCTGACTATCCTAGAACTAGCTAGCTCTCTAGTCCAGTCTGGCCTCTAACTCAGAGATTGCTGGTCAGTCTAGCCTGGAACTCAGAAATCGCCTTTATCTGCCTCCCCAGTGCTAGGATTAAAGGAGTGGAACACCACGCTCCACTGTAGAGCTGGTCCATCTCTAATCTTGCAGACAGTTGCTCTTGGCTGTGCCTCTGAAGGCCAGCACTCTGGGAACGTGTCTGTGCAGCTTGGAGACTTCTCATGAAAGCCTTTGAACTCTGTCCATGTTGTAATTGTTCATTACCAATCTTGCTGAGACTTACATGTCTCTGCCAGTGGATGGCTGCAGAAGGCCTTTCCATTCCTTTTCCCCTGGCTCTGCATCCCCTCTCCAGATCATTGGATCTTCCTGACACCGTTAACTACCTCTCCACTCTACCTTCACCACATCTCTTTAATCTCAGACGGGATGCCCAGCCTAGCCAGTTGGGACTGCCAGAGCATGGGAACTCACCCTAACCCTCCAGTTACATCTGGACCTTCATTTCCCTCTGTCCCCCATGGAAGTTGGTATCCCTGAAATGACTTGACCTCATTAAGCCAAACACAGTGGGGGTCTCCTGATTCCTGATGATGGGGCCTAGGGGGTTGTGTTGCCTGGTTACGTCCTCTCAGCCACTGTCTAGAAAGGAATAAGCCTGCATCTTCTTGCCGTTAGTGAGCCCCATAGTCAACAAGGGGCAGCAAGGAGCTTGCCAGACTGCAGCAAGTGTTCAGCTGGAAGTACAAGGAAGTGGGTGGGCACTGGCAATGGTCAGTCACTTGGCTTTCCATCCCCTCTGGGGGAGGGGAATGTTTGACCTGCATTCTGGCCTCTCCTAGTCTGTTGGAGATCACCCTGTCCTTCCATCTGCCGTAGTTCCTACTAACCAGGCAGGTGGTGTTCCAACATGTGTCTTGTAGGCCGTCTTTTTGCTGGGTTCCACTGTGCAAACTGCACACCAGAGGCCCTGAATGGGGCTAGACCTAAGAATATACAGCCCTCCCTCAGGGAGCTGAGTGGCCCATCCACCCTGACGTCTGAGTGGATGAGCGTCCCTTTTCTAACCCCCTTCCGCCTGAAGGCTTGCCTGCCTGTGTTGTTGCTCTCCTCTGAGAACCCTTCACAAGCCGGGTTGTAAAGCTGCTTGGGAAATGGCTGAAAGGACACAGGGCCAGTAGCCAGCCAGCCCCCTGCTTTATTACTTAGCTGAATGTCCTTTCACAAGTCTTTTAACCTCTCTGGACTTTGTCCTACATGGAGGATCATGCTAATCATGGTACTGGGGAATGGGGGAAGCCTGGGGAGATAGCTGGGCAGCTGAGATTGGCTATTCACTTGCAGAAAACTGCAGTCTGGGTTTGAAGCTGTCAATATTGAGTGATTCACAATCCCTATAACTAACTCCAGCTTCGGGGAACCTCAGGCCTTCTTTTAGTCTCCCCAGGCACACATATGTGTACATACACACTCTCCCCGGGCATGTACACATGAATAAAAATTAATCTTTTTAAAAAAGCTAATGGTACTGAGCCTGTTCTATTTTTGAAAATGTTAAGCTAGCCAGGCGGTGGTGGCCCACACCTTTAATCCCAGCACTTGGGAGGCAGAGGCAGGTGGATTTCTGAGTTCGAGGCCAACCTGGTTTACAGAGTGAGTTCCAGGACAGCCAGGGCTACACAGAGAAACCCTGTCTCGAAAAACCAAAAAAAAAAAGAAAAAAGAAAAAAGAAAAAAAAGAAAAGAAAGAAAGAAAGAAAGAAAGAAAATGTTAAGCTAAAATTGTTAATAATTAAAAAGAAGAATGTTTTTAAGCCAGGCATGGTGGTGCACACCTTTAATCCCAGCACTCGGGAGGCAGAGATAGGCTGATCTCTCTGAGTTCGAGGCCAGCCTGGTCTACAAAGTAAGTTCCAGGACAGCCAGGGCTACACAGAGAAATCCTGTCTTGAAACAAACAAACAAACAAACAAAAATTCCTGTAGATCATAAATTAGCAAGCCCTCAGTACATTCTACCTAAAAGCCAGTAGCACCACTGTTATATGCTTTCCGTAGCATACTCCAGGCCCTGACTGCAGTCCCCTCGCAGCACATAAACTAAATGTGGTGGAACAGATCTGCATTGCCAACTGTTGGGAGGTACAGACAAAAGGATCCAAAATTCCATCATCCTTGGCTACCCTGCACATTCAAGGCCAGCCTCCAATATGTGAGTCCCCGAGTAAAAATAAAAGCAAGTAATGACAGCCAAAAATTCTACAGCAACAAAACTCAGCCCAGCTCAGAGGTCCCAGAAGCCTGGGTCATTTGCAAGGTCCCATTTGGTTAGGCCTGTGCTGACCTTAACTGCTTTGGGGAAAAGAGACCCCTGGGAAGTCCCATAGGCGTAGAGCCGCCCACCTCTCAGGCATAGCACCTTTAGGTCGATTTCTCCCACCCCATGCCTACAGTAGCAGGCCCTTTGTAAAAGATGCTTTAAAGCAGGTAGCCCCATTCTTGGCCCCTGCTCTGCTCAGTCACCAAATGTCCCTGAGCTGGGCTTTCCTGGCTTCAGGCTCCCGTCTGTGAAGTGGGCAGAGAGGCAGGTCCCTGAGCCTCCCTGGCTTCCTTGGCTCCAGAACCTAGGACAGGGAAAGACTGGCCAGAGCTGGTGCCTGTCTTTGTTTTCATCCTAGCAACGGAGCCTCGAGCGGAGAGCAGAGTCTGTGCTATGGGAGCCTTCAGGGTCCACTGCCTCCTGGCCATAGAGCCCTGAGTGCTACTCACCATCCTCAGGTGACTCACAGTGTGTCAGGAGGGAGAACAAGGGACCTTGCTGAAGGTCTGGGAATTCGGGGGGGGGGGGAGGGGGTGGGGAGGCCGGCTCACCAGAGAGCTAGGGTGCAAGAATCATCAAAGGCAGCCAAACACAAATCCTTTGATGGAGCCATTGACTGTGCTCCTCCTGGCAGGCAGCCAGAGGCATTCTCACGCTAGCCTTTAAGGGCAAATGATTCGGCCTGTATGTCCATCACTGGCAGAGGACAAGGGAAGGGGCATCGAGGAACAGAACATGGTATGCTTGGCTGCAGTTCAAGCAGGTGATTAGATATGTTCAAAGCCTTGTAAATAAATCCCACAACGTGCCTTAATACAGCCCAAAATGTTGAGTGCTTGCCAACCCACAGAACCAGGACCAGGAGTTTGGAAATGTAAGCTCAGCGGCCAGCACTACAAAATACAAAAACAAAAAAACAAAAAAAAAAAAAAAAGAAAAAGAAAAGAAAAGCCATCAGCCAGTCTGAAGGGGCTCCCGCAGGCCAGATCTGGAACAAACTGAGCAACAAATTAATTTAAACACGGCCGCCATAAATCAGTAGAAGCAAAGGAGTCCCTGTTAAGAAACAGATGGGTGGCCAGGAAGGACAGCCTGTATTGTACAGCGCCATGCTGAGCAACTCGGGGCATTGGAAAGCCGTCACTCTGCAGTTATCATGAGGATGGATACAACAAGGAATCTGTGGGCCTCAAGGCCAGGGCAACGGGTGGGAATCGTTGAGGAGGATACTCCGCTTGCCTGTTCTTAAATTTTGTCCCTACAGAGTTCTAGTTATTTGCAAAGTGGGCAGGGGGGTAGAGGGTGGGCGGGGGACTCCAAACAGCAGTTAATGATATGGTGGAGGAATCTAGCGCCATACTGACAAGAGTCGCCGCAGCAACCTTCAATGCGACTGTGCAACTGTGCAGCTATGCACCTGAGCAGGCTTGCCACTGAACATCTGTGTCCCTATAGAACCATGAGAAGGAAAGTAAGGCTTAGGACAAGGCTAGAAGTTACTGTGGAGGAAAGCCGGGCTGTCTGTGGGCTTGCTAATACATTGTATTCATTCACTTGGTTTTTTGTCTCTTTGGTGGTTTTTGTTTTATTTTTTTGTTTGTTTGTTTGTTTGTTTTTGAGAAAGGGTCTATCTGTAGAGTCCTGGCTGCCCTGGAACTGGATCTGTAGACCAGAATGGCCTCGAACTCAGAAAGATCCGCCTGCCTCTGCTTCCTTCTTGAATTCCTGCTGGGATTCAAGGCGTGCGTCACCATAGCCCGGTGGTGCTTATTTGTTGTAGGAGGGAGTATACAGCACAGTGTGCTTGTACAGGTCAGAGCTTGTGAATATCAGCTCTCTTCATCCACTGTGGGGGCTCCGGGAACTTAACTCAGCTTCTCAGGTTGCAAGTCCTTTACTAGATGAACTATATCCTTGGTCACCTCATTTCAGACTGTACTGGAACTAATCAGATCATTACTACCTATATTTTTTGACAAAGTGTGTTTTGAAAGAGGCACTATTGTCCTTGGATGAATTGAATGGGTGATAATTTGAAACCTGATTTCTTTTTTTTTGTTTGTCTGGGTTTTTTTTTGTTTTGTTTTGTTTTGTTTTGTTTTTTTTCCGAGACAGGGTTTCTCTGTGTAGCCTTGGCTGTCCTGGAACTCACTCTGTAGACCAGGTTGGCCTCGAACTCAGAAATCCGTCTACCTCTGCCTCCCAAGTGCTGGAATTAAAAGCGTGCGCCACCACCACCCAGCGAAACCTGATTTCTACATCGTATACATGAATATTTGGGACCCTGAGCTATGTATGACAGGAGAGAGTCTGACCTGAGAAGCCCAGCTTGTGCAGGACCCTCCTACAGGCATGTGACACAGGGGACATGATATAGGGAGTCCTGACGATGTCACATTTTGAGCCAGTATAGCCATGAAGGGCTGTGGTCTTGTCCAGGTCCTCATGGTCTACAAGTGGTGAGTGGATAAAACATATTCCTGCTTTAGGGTCTCCTCAAGGGCACAAGTAGCCCAGGCTAGCCTCAGACTCCTTAGGTAACTGAAGATGGCCATGAATTTTCTGATTCCCCCATGGTTACCTCCCAAGTGCTGAGATCACAGATTCGTGGCTCCATACCTGGCTTATCCATTTCTAGGACTGAGCTCACAGCTTCAAGCAGGCTAGGCACAACTCTATCAGCGGTGTTACATCACCAGCCTCTAAACCAGCTCTTTTCTTAATCACTGTATTGCAGTGTATCACACGCCACACATTTCCTTCATGGAAAGTGTACAGTCCAGTGGGCTTCAGCATGGTATTGTTACTAATTTTTAAACCTTGTGCCACAGGGCCAGCAAGATGGCTCTGTGGGTAAAGGCATTTACTGCCAAGCCTGGTGACCTGATGACAGTCTCAGAGCGCCACAGAATAAAAGGAGAGACCAGTTTGGGATGGTTTTCATTTACACATGCTCAGCCGCACTCACATATACATATATGCTCACACACATATATACCCACATATGTATACTCACACACATGTACCCACACACATATGCTCACATACATATATACTCACATGCATATATACCCATACATACATATATACCCATACACATACATATATACTCACATGCATATATATTCTCACACACATATATATTCATGTGCATATATACACACACATGTATACTCACACACATGTATACTCACATGCATATATACTCAAATAAGTGTCAAAAACGGTGGCAGCTGTAAGTGACATGAAATCTGCCCTTGTGACCATTTTCAGCATTCCTTCGGTGGCACTGACTGCTCCTGTGACAGTATGCAGCCACCACCACCATCCACTTCCAAGATGGATGCCTCACCCTGGCTTCTTCCAGCTCTGCTTGTTGTTCCTGACTGTTCTAGATGCCAGGTGGCACTCTGTGCCCACCCCGTTTCAGCAGCACCATATTTGCAGGAGGGCTGACTCGTGTTAACGCATGTGTCTGAATGTCCTGACAGCAGACTGCGATTCCATCTCATTCACATGTTCCTCTGTGTCTTGGTAGAGTCTAGGCTGCTATGGCCAGCTCTCCTGTTTTCTTCATGGAGCAGGATCTAAGAACCTGTCTCTAATTCATTTGAGCCTACATGAAGAGCAAAACTGTGGCTTATACGATGATTCTATCTTCCAGACACCTGATCCAATTCCTCCCCCCATAACTACTTGCTGATTTTGAAACAAGGTCTTGTGTAGCCCAGGTTACCCTCAGGCTCATTCATTATATAGTAGAGAGTGACCTTGAACTCCTACTAATCTAGCCACTACCCAACTAGGATTGCAAGCATGTGCATCCATGCCCAACCTGGGTCCTCCTCTATAAATCTGCTTTTCTGCCTGTGGCTTTGGTGTCCTGGTAAAGCCCTGAAGGCCCCTCCCTCAGGGATAGGACCCCTGAGCTGAGTCCATTCACAGTGGTCCATGAACCTCAAAGGCCCTGCCTGGTCTCTCTGTATGCTCCAGGTCTTCCCATTCTGTCTTCCTTCCTACCCGGCTGGTTCCTATCTCTCTAACCTGTCCCCTGTCTTCCCAGCAGATGTTCCAGTGGAGAAGCTGGCCGCTATGCCTGCTCTGCGAGTCATCAACCTGCGTCTCAACCCTCTGAGCACCGAGGTGCGTGTGATTGCCCCGCCGCTCATCAAGTTTGATATGCTCATGTCTCCAGAGGACACACAGGCCCCTCCGCCTTAGGACACACTCTTTGTGCTCACCCAGGAAGGGACAAAGGATACTGGCCTGCCATCCTGAGAGGAGGGAGGCCCATGGGAAGCCAAGCTTGGGGAGCAGGGTGGGTGGGCCAGGCAGCATACAGAGGGAGGGGCACAGCTAAGCCAGGGTAGGTAGCTTAGCACTGTAGTGAGCCCTGGTGCTCCAGAGGGAGGAGGGGGGTGAGGCTAGAGCCTAGGAAGGAGGGGGGTGAGGCTAGAGCCTAGGCTCAGGGCGCTGACAGCTACTGTGCTGACTTGGGTAGGTGTCTTGCTCTCTCTGAGCTTAGTTACTTGGGAGGAGGATAAATTGCAAGCAAGACTTCCCTGCATGGAACCCCTCAGAGGTTCTGTCTCCACATCGTCGGACACCCTCTAAGCTTGCAGATGAGCGTTGCTGGGCATTTGATGGACCTTATGATTCGAAGCCTTGTTTCTAGCCTGAGAGCCAGTCACCATCCTGAGAGGAGACCACCTCCACCTATTTATTGCCTTCTGTAGACTGAACACAGTGACACCCGTCATGGTGTCATGTTCTGGCCGTCAAGGTCCCTGGGCTGGTCGGAGTCTGAGCCAGGAGTTGGAATGCCCAGACCTTGGTTGGACATCTGGCCAGAGTACAGAGGGGCTGCTCCAGACAGCTCATTCTTCCTTATTCCAAGACGTTGTGTGGAGGACTTTCTACACGCTCTGTTCTATCCCTCCCTGAGAATGGCCTGGTGGCATGGTCAGGCACCCGCAGGGCCACAGGAGAGGTGGCCCAAAGAAGACAAAGCCATCTACACGTGATAACTGTGACCCAAGGCCCTTAGGTGACCTCCTTCACCATGGCCTTCCTCTTGTGACCTCCCTTTGATGACAACCTGGTTGCCTTGTCCTGGCCCAGTACCACCAACCTCAAGACTATCACCATAATGACCTACCATCTTGATGACCTTTGCCTGTGGTTTGGGGGCAGTGGGTGGGGGAAGAACCAGCTGTCTCAGTGCGCCCAGAACTGTGGCATTTCCCAGGAGGTAGCTGAGCCCTTGCCCCCTGATAAGGCCTGTGCTTGGGAATATCCCTGACTCCATCAATCTCCATGTGTCTACCTCCTCACCTGAGCAGCAGGCCTATTAGCTGCCCCCGGTCCTGGCTGGTCTACACCTTTGTGTAGGTCTGTGGAAACCCCAGGACACAGGCAGGGCTAGGCCACTTTGACTCCAACATTTTGCCATTTAGAACTCAAACTATTGTTCAGAGCAAAAACCCACCACAGAGTTTGTCCGGGTCCCTGTCTCTTCACAGTGTTCCTGGCTCTTGGTAAGCTTGCCATGGGGGCATTGCTGGTATCATGGCCGTGCATCCTAATAGAAACCTTGCCCATTCCGCTCTCATCCCAAGGCCAGTCGGCCAAATGAGGAGGTAGACACAGGGCCTAAGCAAGGACTGGGTGCAGTCCAAACTGGACCGGTTCCTCCCTCCCACCCTGTGTCCCTGAGTTGGGGGTTTCACCTTGTCGAAGAAGAGGGATGTAAGAGCCTGGCAACTCTAAGTGTTGATAGGCTAACACCAGCTGGCTGGAAATGCAGCCTCCAAGGGTGTAGACCTGTGATCCAGCACATAGCGGTGGGGGTAAGATTGTAGGATTGTACGAGTGAGGCCAGCCTATGCTGTGTAGTGAGAACCTATCTCAGCACAACAAAAACAGACACAGTAAAAGAAGAAGAGTGTCAGGCATGATGATGCCCACTTATCATCCCAGCCCTCGGAAAGTAGGAGCAGAAAGGTCAGGAGTTCTAGGCCAACCTCAGCCTAGAGTAAAGAACCCAAGGGCTATGTGAGACCCTATTTCAGTAAAGGGGAAACTAAAATGCAGGGTCTCAGACCTTACACTGGCCTTCTAAGTAAGAGTCAGTTCTTGTCCCAGCAAGAACGGAAGCCGATTCTTCCCGGAATGTCCTATTTTGAGCATCAACAGAGGGTCTGAGCAACCTGGGCACGTGTGCGGAGTGAAGGCTGTCCCTTCTCCTCCACTTCTATGGACCTGAGTATGTGCTCAGGTGTCCCTCCCGCTCCCAATTCAGCACTGGGGAGACTCCTGCATCTCAGATCGTTTCCCCATTTTTGTGTCTCTACGATGGTGGAATTAGTGATCGCCAGGTAATGATTAGGCATGCTCTGTCCTCCCCCCCGCCCAACCTCTGGTTATCCCTGCATGCCAAGTGGGGTTGTTCCTGGAAGTTGTTCTCTACGCTGCCTAGACATGATGATCTGGCCTGTCTGGGCAAGTGTGGGCAGTCAGAACCCTCCAGATCCAGGCTCACAGTGTGAAGAAGCCCCGCAATAAAAGATGCTGTGCTAATCTTATCTGGTGCTTGGTGTATGGTTTCTTTCTCTCTCTTTTTTTTTTCTTCTTTTCTCTTTTTCTTTTTCCCCCTTCTAAGTGCATATGTGGGGTATTTAAATTATTCTCCCAATATAGGCTCCCAGGAATTAGGGCTGGGGGTCACCTGCTCACTTTTAAGGGGAACTCCCTCTCTTTCAGGAAGCTTGAGTTACAGAGAGCTCAGTTCTATGACAGCCACTATCTACAGTCATTAGATCTGTTGGCTGGCCTGCTGGCCTGCTTGCCTGCCTGCCTGCCTGCCTGCCTGTGCCCCTTAGGAGCAAGCTGTTGGCCTAGGGGCGTTCCCTCAGAGGAGGAGTTGGTGAGGAAGTTTATCAGACCCACAATGTGAGATGCCAGCCGCTTTTCCAGCCATTTGTATACAAGTCAATAGGCTAGAGAATGTTAACAGAGAGGCTCCATCAATGTGGTCACAAGGAAGCCATGATCCGTGCTGGGTGGGGCTTTCCAGTGAGGCCCTTTTTTGAAGGTAGGGGGGGTCATCCACATCCCTCTAAGCAACTCCTCACCCCACACTCTGTCACTCTGTAAAGAAACCCAATACTTTTTTCTTTTTCTTTTCTTTTTTTTTTGGTTTTTCGAGACAGGGTTTCTCTCAGTATAGCCCTGGCTGCCCTGAAACTCACTCTGTAGACCAGGCTGGCCTGGAACCCAGAGATCCACCTGCCTCTGCGTCCCAAGTGCTGGATTCCTTAGGTTTAACCTTAGTGGAACCAGACGTTAGTTTGACGCTGGTGGGAAGGTAGACCTGGTTTATACCTGCCCCCCGGGGGAGGAATTCTCAAAAGCACAAGGTAAAGAAATCTGCTCTGAGGCAGGCACCCAGAATGGACAGCCTACAGCAGTGCCCTGCCAAGCGATGGGGTAGACGTGGGCTTGAAGGGGACTGCATTGTGGGAAGGATCAACAGCTCATGGTGGGCCCCTACTTGGGCATCACCCACTCCTCTGGGTCCCTGATTCTGTGGACTAGGAGAACTGGAGGCTGATTAAAAAGTGCCACGATGACTCTGCTCACACTCAGGCTGCCAGTTGCCCAAATAAATCCTCCTGGTGACTTTGATGTCCCTGCTGGGTTCAGGCCTTTTTTTTTTTTTTTTTTTTTTAGGTTGAATTGGCCAACTTGAATTTGCTTTGCATTGTAAAGCCAGATGCAGCACAGTTTTTTTTATTGAACAGTCACAGAGGAGTGCTCAGCAGGTACCAGGCTCATCATGGCTGTTAACCTGCTTGTTGATGGTGCCAGTCTTAGCAGCTGCGTGATTTCCAGAAATCCTTGCCCCTCCTCAAGCCTTGGTTCCCAGCTGCAAAATGGAGGGGCTGTGCTAGGAGCTGGCTGAGGAGCTGGGACTCACATGACCCCTGATTCTTGGACTCTTAAGAGTTCTCCTATTAAAGCCCCCCCCCCTGCAAACCAGGCCTTTCCTGTCAACTAGCTTTTAGGACTTCTGACTTGCTGGAGGACAGAAAAGCCCCCCCTTGCCTTTCTTAGAGTTTCCTCTGAGACTGGAGAGTCTGCATTCTAGGCTGGGTTTTCATGCACACAGAAAGCCTTGACCAAGACAGGGTGATTACAGTGCACTTAAGATAGATGGACTGGGCAGAGGTGGCGCACGCCTTTAATCCTAGCACTGGGGAGGCAGAGGCAGGTGGATCTCTGGGTTCGAGACCAGCCTGGTCTACAGAGTGAGTTCCAGGACAGCCAGGGCTACACAGAGAAACCCTGTCTAGAAAAACACAGAAAGATGGGTGTCCACGGTAAGGGAGTGGTCAGGGGCAAAGGATTCAAAGAGTTTTAGCATTTTTGTTGCTGTTAATGCAATCTGACACACCTCCTTTAAGTGATTCTAAAATTTCCTAAGTTGAATAAGATATTTGTTGGGTTTGTGTCTTGGGCCAGAGGTTCCTGGGATGGAATGGCTGTATCTAACATGCTAGAATGACAGAGTGCATGCTGGGTGACAGCACAGTGTATAGGACCAGAGGGTTTCCATTGCTAGTTTTCTAAAACATAGCATGTTGGACTCCTAGAATCCTGCTTTGAAGCTACTCTTGGCTTGAAATATGCTTGTCCCTTCTCAGAAAGCCAAGGAATGGGAGAGTTGCCATTTACCTCAGTGGGGTCCTGGAAGAGGAGCCAGGGCCAGAAAGAGTGGTGTTGCAGTTGCCAATTAACTTCTATTCAAATCGACCTGGTGGTGGCAGCTCGTTTTTCACTACCCACCCCAATGTTCTGGGTTCCCAAATAAAAGATACACACACACACACACACACACACACACACACACACACACAC